>PVIY010028756.1:0-32755 GCA_004026745.1 Myrmecophaga tridactyla | reverse complement strand
GACAGCCTACACAATGGGGGACAATATTTGGGAACGACATATCAGATAAAGGTCTAGTATCCAGAATTTATAAAGAGATCGTTCAACTCAACAACAAAAAGACAGCCAATCCAATTACAAAATGGGAAAAAGACTTGAACAGACACTTCTCAGAAGAGGAAATACAAATGGCCAAAAGGCACATGAAGAGATGCTCAACATCCCTGGCCATTAGAGAAATGCAAATCAAAACCACAGTGAGATATCATCTCACACCCACTAGAATGGCCATTATCAACAAAACAGAAAATGACAAGTGCTGGAGAGGATGTGGAGAAAGAGGCACACTTATTCACTGTTGGTGGAATGTCAAATGGTGCAACCACTGTGGAAGGCAGTTTGGTGGTTCCTCAAAAAGCTGAATATAGAATTGCCATATGACCCAGCAATACCATTGCTAGGTATCTACTCAGAGGACTTAAGGGCAAAGACACAAACGGACATTTGCACACCAATGTTTATAGCAGCATTATTTACAAATGCAAGGAGATGGAAACAGCCAGAATGTCCATCAACAGACAAGAGGCTAAAAAAACTGTGGTATATACATACGATGGAATATTATGCAGCATTAAGACAGAATAAACTTATGAAGTATGTAACAACATGGATGGACCTTGAGAACATTATGCTGAGTGAGACTAGCCAAAAACTAAAGGACAAATACTATATGGTCTCACTTATATGACCTGACATTAGTGAATAAACTTGGAATATGTCGTTGGTAACAGAGATCATCAGGAGACAGAAATAGGGTAAGATATTGGGTAACTGGAGCTGAAGGGATACAGACTGTGCAAAAGGACTGGATACAAAAACTCAGAAATGGACAGCACAATACTACCTAACTGTAATGTAATTATGTTAAAACACTGAATGAAGCTGCATGTGAAAATGATAGAGGGAGGAGGGCTGGGGACATAAATGAAATCAGAAAGAAAGATGTTAAAGATCGAGATGGTATAATCTAGAATGCCTAGAGTGTATAATAATAGTGAAATGTACAATGTACAAATTTTAAAAATGTTTTTGCATGAGGAAGAACAAAGGAATGTCATTATTGCAGGGTGCTGAAAACAGATGATAATTAATACTTTAAAATATCACCTTAGGTGTGAGACTAAAGCAAAAAATGTTTGTTACAAAATTTATATTTTGACCAGAGCATTTCCTAATATAACTCAGGTAGATAGTTTGATTGAATGTCATAAAGTACTTGGAATCTCAGGTAGCACATGAGATTTTATTGGTTTGTCCAGAGTGATGCCCCGATGAATCCCAGAATGATTTGATCAGTGACTAGAAAAGTATTTGCAAGCCCCTTCGGGGAACGGTGAGAGCGGGGAAAAATTCAACTTCCCCAAGTTGAATTCTTGATATTCTCACAAGCAGTTGGACAACCAAAGCTATAGGCTGAGGCCCCAGTCTTGGGGTTTGTTCATATGAAACTTAACCCCACAAAGGATTGGTCAAGTCTACTTAAAATTTAGGCCTAAGAGTCACCCCCAAGAGAGTCTCTTTTGTTGCTCAGATGTGGCCTCTCTCTCTAGCCAACATGACGAGCAGTCTCACCACCCTCCCCCTCTCTGCGTGGGACATGACTCCCAGGGGTGTGGACCTTCCTGGCAACGTGGGACAGAGATCCTGGAATGAGCTGAGACTCAACATCAAGGGACTGAGAAAAACCCTAGAATGAGCTGAGAATTAACATCAAGGGATTGAGAGAACCTTCTCGACCAAACGGGGAAGAGTGAAATGAGACTAAGTGTCAATGGCGGAGAGATTCCAAACAGAGTCGAGAGGTTATCCTGGAGGTTATTCTTATGCATTAAGTAGATATCACCTTGTTGTTCAAGATGTGGCGGAGAGGCTGGAGGGAACTGCCTAAAAATGCAGAGCTGTGTTCTAGCAGCCATGTTTCTTGATGATGATTGAACAATGATATAGCTTTCAAAATGAGACTCTGTGAATGTGAAAACCTTGTGTTTGATGCTCATTTTAGCTACTATATCAACAGAAGAGTAGAACATATGGAATAAAAATAAATAATAGGGTGAACAAATGCTAAAATAAATTCAGTTTGAAATATTAGCGGTAAATGAAAGCGATGGGTAAGGGGTATGGTATGTATAATCTTTTTTTCTCTATTATCGTTTTATTTCTTTTTCTGTTGTCTTTTTATTTCTTTTTCTAAATCGATGCAAATGTTCTAAGAAATGATGACTATGCAACTATGTGATAATACTAAGAATTACTGATTGTATATGTAGAATGGAATGAGATCTTAATGTTTTTTTGTTAATTTTTTTTAATTAATAAAAAAAGTTAAAAAAAAAAAAATTCACGAAGCCTGCAGTGGTTGTCAGCATTTCGGGCTGAGATATTTAAAAAGATAAAACGCAGCTCTGGTTACTGCCCAAGTTCACTCATAGAAGCTGCTCAGAAAAATATAAAAGAAAAGCCACATCAACTGAACAGACAGGATGCATATTTTCTCTCTCATACGTGGGATCTCTCTCATATGCGGGAGCTGCCTCTGGTACCTTCTGACCAAGGTCAAAAATGCCAGCCTGTTCTCACCACTGAGTAGCCCACCTGATCTGCCACCATTTACTGCTTTTGGAGGCCTGTGAAAAAGAATTCAGCTGCATGCATTTCAAAAGCTTATAAGAGTAGTATAAGATATGGAGATAGGCTTTGTTTGAAATGATAAAATTTTTCAAATAAAATACAGAAAACTGTATAGGTTAACAAAAGAAATACATGTGTACTCACCGCACAGCTTAAGAAAATAAAATACTACAGATATAATGAATGCTTCCAAAACACCTCCACGCCAAGACCTTTACCCGACCCAAATTTCTGTCATCCCTTTCTAGACACAGCCATTATTCAGAATTGAGTTTCATCCTCACAGATGCTTTTCTACATTTATTGCAGAAATACATATTCATAAACCATATAAAAGGATTACCTGTTCTAAAATTTTATCTAAATTGCATCCTTTTGAAATTTGCTTTTTGCATATGTTTTTGGGAACTGTCCATGTGGACAGTCATAGTTCTAGTTCAATCAGTTTACCTGCTGGTGGTATTCCATTGTATACATTTACCACAGTTTATGTATCCAATTTCCTTTAGATGGATGCTTAAGTTGTTTCTCATTTTTTTCCTATTAAAAACAATAGCACCGAGCACATTTTTTTGTAATTGTCTCCTGGGGTACCATAAACATGTTCTTCATCTCACTTTACTTAGTGTTTTGTGTACCAAATATGTGCCTAGGGTGGTGCTAGGTGCAAAGGCTACAAAGAAGTATGAGAAGCTCGCAGTGATCAGTGATGATAGACACATCAAAACACACATGAATTTATCTAAGGGCTAAGGAAGAGATAGGTCATGGGAAGGGAGAATGATATTCACTGAGAGCCACCTTTGAGCCAGATGCTTTTTTTTTTGTTATGGGCAGGCACCGGGAACCAAACCTGCGTCTCTGGCATGGCAGGCGAGAATTCTGCCACTGAGCCACCACTGCACTGCCTGAGCCAAGCTTTTTATAATATTATATTTAACTATCACTTGGGCTCTAAAAGGGAAGGATAATAGGCAGATGAAACAGGTATAAAATGTGATGTGAGAGAAAAAAGGTAAAGACTGGATAAGAAAATTGGAGGTTAGGTCACGGGTCCTCCATATTTTGCTAATTTCACAACTGAGTCACCACAGTACATACACACATATGTGTGGGTGTATGTTATATATATAACCGCATATAATGATATATACATACACACACAATTTTCTGCACAGACACACATTTTAAAATGTAACAGCTTAGTAAGAAATATCTTGGGATAATAATAATAATAGTCCGATGAGGGCAGAAACTGGGAATCAAATGTAAGTAGCCCAGCATAATAATGCCTATGGATGTGGCCTGTTCTCTAAACCTGCCAGCCACTGTTCCCTACACACTTATGACTGCAGTTACAACAGAGCGAGGTCTATAATATCAGAGCATAGGAGCATATGTCTCACGTTTTAAGTTTTTTTTTACTATTGCATTAAAATTCTAACAGTGACAGTTTAGTAGAAAAATTACATATTCACTCACATCACTTTGTACAAAATTAAGGGTTTACCTAAAAATTCCAACTGGCTGTGCATGAGAGGACAAAGGGAGATGATTCTGGTAAAGGAATAGCATGAGCAAAGGCAGAAAGGGAGGAAGACAACTATTACAGGAATAATAAGCAAAGTGAATGGAAAGTAAATTCAGGGGCATAGGGGAGAAGAAGAAAATAAAAGGAGAGGGACCAATAGGATAGAAAAGGGCTTCATTAGGTCAGGAGGTATCAGAGAGCAGAACAAAACTCTGTCTTAAGATTTTGTTATGTCCAAGCAAAAAGCCAAGAAAACTTTTGGGAGGGAGGCAAGATGAGGGCCAGAGCAAGCAAATGGACACAGGGACTTGGGAAAAAAAGGAAAGAGAGAAATCAGATCCACCAATTAAGGAGATCCATTCTTTTCAAGTATTTATTGGAAATCTCTGGCATTCATGGTATTCTTGAAGAATGTAAGATAATTCTAAGAACTAGGCAAATCTTTTCAGGTGTGGTAAAGAGCAAAATAACAAAGTTTTACTAATTGACCAAAAAGGGTGGCTAGGATTTCAATCACCAGCATTTCAATGGGGAGATGACTAACATGCCCAAGCATGTCAGTGTTTTCAGAATAAAAGGAAGAAAAACCATTAGTTGTCATGGATTTTATTATATATTTAAAAATGTTTACTAGAGTTATAAGTGATTTTGACACAATGACATATGAGATACTTAAAATCCTCTGTACATTTGATGAACCTGTAATTCATTGGCTTCAGTTAAACACATGAGGATCTTTTCTTTCTTGACTGTACACAGTCAAAATTAATTTGAAAATAATATTGGAGATGGGTAGGGGGTGAGAGAGAGAGGTTAAATTCAGACCTCAACAGACATGCCAGCTAGAAATAGTGGCACCTCAACAAACATTTCAGTACATAACCACCACAGCAATATGTAATTACTATTTCCATAATAATAGTGTGATCGAACATTTTTTGAGCATTTAGTATAGGTAGTTACTGCCCTAAACGCTTTATATTACTTCCTTTATTCTTATCAACACATTTGTCAGATAAGTACTATTATTATCCTAATTGTATAGATACAAAAACTTGCCCAATGTCAAACAACTCATGAATAAGATAATTAAGCTGTGGTCTTCTTTATCTCAGAGGAGGGTACATTCCCCCATATTCTAAAATGGGACACATCCGGGTTCAACCCAGCTCTGTCACTAGCTGCCTGCATGGTAACCTGGTCAAATAACTTTACCTTTCTAAGACTCAGCTCCCACACCTGTAAAGTGGAGTTATTAGCATTTACCTCATAGAGCTACTATGGAGATTAAATAAGAGATAGTATGTCAAATGCCTGGTACATGATAAGCTCAATAAATATTAATGACGACCATGACAAGGACAATGATGACAGCAACAGGCTGCCCAGGCTGGGCCACTGCAGTGGGGTCAGGATGATTCTCAGCCATGTCATTATCACTGCCATTTATTAAGCACTATGTAATCAACCCATCACCATCAATATCCTAAAACTCATACACCATTCCTAGAAGGCAGCTGGCATAAAACCCTGCATCTTCCTAAACAGAATCCTACACCCTGTATGCATTAAATCTCCAATCCCCTGTGCTGGTTTGAAATGATTATGTACCCTAGAAAAGCCATGTTTTAATCCTAATCCCATTTTGTAAAGGCAGCCGTTTCTTCTAATCCCTATTCAGTACTGTATGCTTGAAACTGTAATTAGATCACCCCCTGGAGATGTGATTTAATCAAGAGGGGCTGTTAAATTGGATAGGTAAAGGCGGGTCTCCACCCATTTGGGTGGGTCTTGATTAGTTTACTGGAATCCTATAAAAGAGGGAACATTTTGGGGAATGAGGAGATTTGGAGAGAGCAGAACAACATACCCATGAGAAGCAGAGAGTCCATCAGCTAGCAACTTTTGGAAATGAAGAAGGAAAACGCCTCCTGGGGAGCTTCGTGAAGGGAAGCCAGGAGAGAAAGCTAGCTCATGGTGCCGTGTTCACCACATGGCTTTTCAGATGAGAGAGAAACCCTGACCCTGTTAGCCATATGCCTTCTCACTTGATAGAGAGACCCTGAACTTCATCGGTCTTCTTGAACCAAAGTATCTTTCCCTGGATGCCTTTGATTGGACATTTCTATAGTCTTGTTTTAATTGGGACATTTTCTTGGCTTTAGAACTGTAAACTAGCAACTCATTAAATTCCCCATTTAAAAGCCATTCCATTTCTGATATATTGCATTCTGGCAGCTAGAACACCCCCTGCCCTCTCCCCACTATTAACCTGTACTTTAATTTTTATCTCTATGAGCATGCATAAACTCTGATATTTCCTTTGTAGATTTAACATCTAAATCTGTAACAATCTAACTTGCTTTGATACCAACTTAACTTCAGTAGCATACACAAACTGCATTCTACAACCCCCGTCCCCCTGACCTTTGTGTAGTTCTTGTCATGAATTACATGTTAATACATTATGAGTCCAAAACCACTGGTTTATCATTATATCCTATGCATTTGCCTTTTAGATCCTGTAGGAAGTAAAACAGGAATTATAAACAAAAAACACAACAGTAATGGCATTTATTTACCCTGTCATTACCCTCACTGAGACCTTTATTTCTTCATGTTGTTCTGATCTACTGCCTTTTCTTTTCAATCTGGAGAACTCTGTGTTTGAATGCCTATAAGTCTTCTAATTTGACTCACATGCCCTATGATTGAGGGACCTAAAAATCTAAGTCTTAGCTCTAGCCTCTACCATGTGAATCTGGTCACATGACTATAGCTCTTAGGGCCTTAAGAGAACAGGTCTAATAATACCTACCCAGCCTTCCTCTGGGGAATTGGCCACTCAGATAAACACATCATAATTAACATGAAAGCTCTTTTGGGGAAATCAACAACAGAAAGCATTATAAAAACACAAGGGATTATTTGTATTTAATGAGTCTAAGGCCTTGAGGGCACGCATAATAAGTCCATCCTAAAGAGTATCCCTCACCAGAACCAAGCACAACCTGATGTTCACAGAGGCTGTAGTGGTGAAGGGACACTAAGACCCAAGTATAAATTTCCACTCTGTACCTAACTGGCTGCATATAGCGCTGGAAATGTACTTAATTTTTCTGAGCCTCAACTTCATGTATGAAATGTGGTAATGTCTATAAAGCACATGGCAAGCTTCTAAAATATCTTTATTTTTCTTACTTTCACTCACCCTCGAGATTGAAGGCTGAAATTTTGTTGTTAACAGACAACAGATATTACAAAATATCACGATATTCTGTGAAGGACTCTAGGACACGTGACAGTTGCAGACTGGGTTCGAGGTCTTCCACTCACAAGCTGTCAATCCAGGGCATTTACTTATCACTGCTTTCCTAACTGTACTAATATCTACTTGATAGAGATATTTATTATGGGAAAAGGACACTTAAAGCCTGCAATGGGCCCTAGCCAGTTTCTGGACTGTGATGGGAGTTTATGAAATGCTAGGTACCATTCTTCTCTCTAAAGTGAGTTTCACTTTTCTGGGAGTTGAATTTCGCTTTTTTTATGTCAGTTCTCTTCTGAGCCAAGAGTCCAGAGCAATTTGTGTTTATCACCTTATATTCATGAGCCTGGAAAAATATTCTGGAGGACAGTTTCTATACATACACTATTACCCTACAGTCACACAACCCAGCCAAAGTTTTCCAGTCTGCCAAGCTCCATTAAAATTCCATGCCCTAGCACTTACTACTACCAGAAATCCCTGCCTCTTTCAAAGTTAAATAGAAAAGTAACATTCCAGGTAGATTTGCCATTCCTACTCTCTTCAGCCTCTTGCAATGCCAGAGTTGCCAGTCATACCTAATTTGTTGTTACATGCCCAATCTCCAGTACTGAGCCCTGAAACACAGTCAGTGCTCAGCAAAATGCTCTTGTTCTTTTTGCAAAAGTCCCAGCCTCGTGCTAGCTCTCTTTCCTTAAAAAACTATTTACTTCGCATCAACCACATACCAGGCTTATAAAATAAAATTAGCTTTTATTGCAATAATAATGCCATGTAACATATTTCATAAATTACAGCACTGGTATAAAGGTGAAAGTGATAAATTCTTTTATACTACCCTATAATACTTTGTAGCACTAATCATACTCTAAAAAAATTTAACTCCATTTGCTTCTAAAAGTACAAAAATATCCACACACTATTACAGAGATGCATAAAATTACAAAGTATAATTTTCTTTCTCCTTCTCCAATCCCACATCCTTGATGTAAAATTCTTTTAATATGCTGCTGAATTCGATTTGCAAGAATTCTGTTGAGGATTTTTACATCTATATTCATTAGAGAGACTGGTCTGTAGTTTGCTTTTCCTGTAGTATCTCTGCCTGGCTTTGGTATGAGGGTGACGTTGGCTTCATAGAACGAGTCAGGTAGCCTTCCCTCCTCCTCAAGTTTTTTGAAGAGTTTGAGCAGGATTGGTACTAATGCTTTCTTGAATGTCTGATAGAATTCACATGTGACGCCATCTAGTCCTGGACTTTTCTTTTGGGGGAGCTTCTTAATGACTAATTAAATTTCTTTACTGGTGATTGGTTTTTAAAGGTCGTCTATTTCTTCTCGAGTCACTGTTGTTTGTTCATGCCTTTCTAGGAGGTTGTCCATTTCATCTACATTGTCTAGTTTATTAGCATAAAGTTGTTCATGGTATCCTCTCATTACCTCTTTTGTTTCTGTGGGGTCAATGGTTATGTCTCTTCTTCTACTTCATTTTATTTATTTGCATCTTCTCTCTTCTTCTTTTTGTCAGCCTTGCTAAGGGCCATCAGTATTACGGATTTTCTCATAGAACCAATTTACAGTTTTGTTGATTTTCTCAATTGTTTTCATGTTCTCAATTTCATTTATTTTTGCTCTAATCTTCATTATTTCTTTCCTTTTGATTGCTTTGGGGTTACTTTGTTATTCTTTCTCTAGTTCTTCCAAGCAGTTAATTTTTTGATTTTTGCTCTTTCTTCTTTTTTTGATATGGCATTTATGGCAATAAATTCCCCTCTTAGCATTGCCATTGCTGCATCCCATAAACTTTGAATGTGTTGTGTTTTCATCTTCATTTGCCTCAAGGCATTTACTGATTTCTCTTGCAATTTCTTTCTTGACCCACTGGTTGTTTAAGAGTATGTTGTTGAGCCTCCATATGTTTGTAAATTTTCTGGCACTCTGCTTGTTTTTGATTTCCAACTTCATTCCTTTATAATCTGAGAAAGTGTTTTGTATGATTTCAATGTTTATAAATTTATTGAGAGTTGCTTTGTAACCCAGCATATGGTCTATTCTTGAGAATGGTCGATGAACACCTGAGAAAAAGGTGTAACCTGCTAGTTGTGAGGTGCAATGTTCTATAAATAAATATCTATTAAGTCCAGCTCATTTAATGTACTATTCAAATTCTTTCTTTACTGATCCTCTGTCTAGATGTTCTGTCCACTGATGAGAGCAGGGAATTGAAGTCTTCAACTATTACGACATGTGTCTATTTCTCTTTCAGTGTTTGTCTCATGTGTTTTAGAGCATTCTGGCTTGGTACATAAATATTTATGATTATTATGTCTTCTTATTGAATTGCTCCTTTTATTAATATATAATGTCCTTCTTTGTCTCTTATAACTATTTTACATATGAAGTCTAATTTGTTAGATATTAGTATAGCTATTCCTGCTCTTTTCTGATTGTTATTTGCATTCCTGTAGACAGCATATAGATGGGTCCTGTTTTTTAATCCATTTTGCCAGTCTGTGTCTTTTGATTGCAGAGTTTAATCCATTAACATTTATTGTTATTACTGTAAGGGCAATACTTTCTTCTATCATTTTGTCTTTTGGATTTTATATGTCATATCTAATTTTTCTTTTTTTTTTTTTTACCTTTACCGATAGTCTTTCTCTCTATACTCTTCTCCACACCTCTCTCTCCTGTCTTTTCCTATCTGTCTCTAGTGCTCCCCCTTTAGTATTTCTTGAAGAGTCGGTCTCTTGGTCACAAATTCTATCAGTGATTTTTTTGTCTGAAAATGTTTTTAATTTTCCCCTCATTTTTGAAGGACAATTTTGCTGGGTATAGAATTCTTGGTTGGCAGTTCTGCTCTTTTAGTAACTTAAATGAATCATACCACTGTCTTCTTGCCTCCACGGTTTCTGCTGAGAAATCTATGCACAGTCTTACTGGGCTTCCCTTCTGTGTGATGGATTGCTTTTCTCTTGCTGCTTTCAAGATTCTTTCTCTTTGACATCTGACATTCTAATTAGTAAGTGTCTTGGGGTACGTCTATTTGCATCTATTCGGCTTCGGGTACGCTGTACTTCTTGGATCTGTAAGTCTTTCATAAGAGTTGGGAATTTTTCAGTGATAATTTCCTCCATTAGTTTTTCTTCTCCTTTTACCCTCTCTTCTCCTCCTGGGATACTCACAACACGTATATTCGTGCACTTTATGTTGTCATTCAATTCCCTGAGTCTCTGCTCGTATTTTTCCCCTCTTTTCCCTGTATTTTCTTTTGCTTGTCAGATTTCAGATGTGCCGTCCTCCAGTTCACTAATCCTATCTTCTGCCTCTTGAAATTTACTATTGTAGGTTTCCAATGTTTTTTTTTTTCATCTCCTCTACTGTGCCTTTCATTCCCATAAGTTCTGTGATTTATTTCTTCAGACTTTCGATTTCTTCTTTTTGTTCATTCCCTGCCTTCTTTACATCCTCCCTCAATTCACTGATTTGATTTTTGATGAGGTTTTCCATGTCTGTTCAAACATTCTGAATTGTTTTAACTCCTGTATCTCATCTGAATTGTTGGTTTGTTCCTTTGACTGGGCCATATCTTCAATTTTGATTTGTTATTTTTTGCTTGTTGTCTAGGCACTTAATCTCCTTAATTAGCTTATTCTGGAGATTGCTTTTACTTTTTTTTACCTAGGATTTTCTTGCTGGATGACTTTGTTGTCTATCTGTTCTTTGACATTCAGTTCAGCTTATTCTAGACCTCTAGTTAAGGCTTTGTTTAACAGATAAGAATTTTTCAGTCCTTGTTTTCTTGTTTCCTGCCAAGCCTGTATGGTGCCTTCTTTCCCCCTCTTAGGGGGGTCTACTTAGGTATTATAGACCCTAGCCAGATTTCCCCAGACCAAACTGGCCTCCTCTAAGAAGGAAATAGTCACCTGCATCAGTTTTCCAAGAGGGTGAGACCCAGAGGTTGAAAGTCTTTCCTATGAAGCCTCTGAACTCTGTGTTTTTCCATATTATACTACCCAGTATGTGGCACTTGTCTGCCTGTGGGTCTCCCCAGCATAAGGTGATGTGGTATCTTTAACTTCAGGAGACTTTCCCTGCTGGAGGTCTGGTGGAGACAGAGGAGAGGTGTAGGCTGGCTTTAATCCTCCACTCTTCCAGACCCTGGGGTCTGAATTCCTTGAGAGAGGGATTCCACCTGAGCTGGGCTCCACCTCTCTCCTGGCAAAGGCACAGCCTGCAGACAAGCTTAATTCTGCCCTTGCCTGGGGCAACTGGAACCTAAGAAGCCCTGCAGTTGTATTCAAAGAGCAGTCAAGCCATAGAAACACAACCACAAAAAAAGAAAAAGAAAAGCCCTTTTCAGAACAGGGCCCCCATTCCTCAGTTTGCAAATCAAGAGCTTAAGTTGATACATTGCTCTGTGTATCTCCAGGTCCTATGCGCCCCCTCTTTTCTTCAGGGCCCAGACCCTTTCAAGTATTATGTGCTATCTGATCCAAAAAAACTCTATTTTATTATGTTAAAACACTGAAGGAAGCTGAATATGAGAATGATAGAGGGAGAAGGGCTGGGGGCATAAATGAAATCACAAAGAAAGATAGACAATAAAGACTGAGATGGTATAATCTAGGAATGCCTAGAGTGTATAATGATAGTGACAAAATGTACAAATTTTAAAAATGTTTTTGCATGAGGAAGAACAAAGGAATGTCATTACTGCAGGGTGCTGAAAATAGATGGTAATTCATATTTTAAAATTTCAACTTATGTGTGAGACTAAAGCAAAAAATGTTTATTTGGTACAAAATTTATACTTTGACTAGTGCATTTCCTAATATAACTTATGTAGATAGCTTGGTTGAACACCATAAGTACATGGAACCTTGGGTAGGACATGAGATTTTGTTGGTTTGTCCAGAGTGACGCCCCGATGAATCCCAGAGTGATTTGACCAGTGAGTGGAAAAGTATTCGCAAAGTCCCCTTTGGGGAATGGTGAGAACGGGGAAAAATTCAACTTCCCCAAGTTGAATTCTTGATATTCTCACAAGCCGTGTGGACAACCAAAGCTATAGGCTGAGCCCCCGTCTTGGGGCTTGTTCATATGAAACTTAACCCCACAAAGGATAGGTCAAGTCTACTTAAAATTAGGCCTAAGAGTCACCCCCAAGAGAGCCTCTTTTGTTGCTCAGATGTGGCCTCTCTCTCCAGCCAAGCCAACAAGCAAACTCACCACCCTCCCCCTGTCTACGTGGGACAGAAATCATAGAATGAGCTGAGACTCAGCATCAAGGGACTGAGAAAACCTTCTCGACCAAAAGGGGGAAGAGTGAAATGAGACAAAGTGGCAATGGCTGAGAGATTCCAAACAGAGTCGACAGGTTATCCTGGAGGTTACTCTTATGCATTAAGTAGATATCACCTTGTTATTCAAGATGTAATGGAGAGGCTGGAGGGAACTGCCTGAAAATGTAGAGCTGTCTTCCAGTAGCCATGTTTCTTGATGATGATTGAATGATGATATAGCTTTCACAATGTGACTGTGTGATTGTGAAAACCTTGAGTCTGATGCTCCTTTTATCTACCTTGTCAACAGATGACTAGATCATATGGAATAAAAATAAATAATAGGGGGAACAAATGCTAAAATAAATTTAGTTTGAAATGCTAGTGATCAATGAAAGGGAGGGGTAAGGGGTATGGTATGTATACATTTTTTTTCTGTTTTCGTTTTATTTCTTTTTCTGAATAGATGCAAATGTTCCAAGAAATGATGATGATGATGAATATGCAACTATGTGATGATACTGTGAATTACTGATTATATATGTAGAATGGAATGATCAAAATAGGAATGTCTGCATTTGCTTTATGCTTTTTGGTATTTTTAAAAAATAAAATAAAAAGATTTAAAAAAAAAAACCGGTTTTTTTTTTTTCCTTTTTTCTTTTTCTATCAGTCCTGCCCCCCACCCCCCCACAGGGCAAAACCCAGCAACCTCAGCTTTTACTTGAGGTTCAGCTGAGCTGGGGGCCTATATTTAATAGTTAGAATTTGTTAATTAATTCCACAGTTGGAGCTTGGTTGCACTCAGCTCCTGCTGCTGGTAAAGTCTCTTTCCTTTCCCTTCTGGGAAGCTGCCTGTGGAGGAGGGGCACTGACTCCATGGCTTGGGGGACTCACGGTTCTGGGGGTGCTCACAGCCGGTCCAGCTTGTCCAGACTGGGGTATGCTATGTGTCCGGTCACTGATATGACATCAGCAGTTGTTCTGTACTGTTTCTGGCTATTCACTAGCTGCTCTGGAGGATGAATTAAATCCCACATCTCACTAAGCCCCCACCTCCTTGAAATAAGCAAAGTGAATAATCTAGAGTACATCCTAGCAAAACTTTCTCTATGCTCAAACATACACACATACACACGCACACAGGCTTTCACTCCTTTCCTCAAAATTTTTAAGCCAAAATGGGATTATATTATACACAAGATTCTACAGCTTTTATCCTACTAAATAAAAATCTTGAAATTTGATGCAAATAAATCTATTATAATTGTGACAATATTCTATAATAAACTCTACTAGTTTTTGTCACCAAAAAAACCCGATAAATATTCTTATACGTAAGCTCTTACATTCCATTACTCTAATTCTAGAAACATATATTTACAAAAGCAAAATTGCTAGGGCATAGTACATAAAAACATTTCAAACTTTAATTCCTATTTGCCACTTTTCTTTCCAAAACAGTTGCAGCAATTCACATTCCCAACAGCAATATAAACATAAAGGGACCTATTTCTCTGTAACCTTATCAGCACAAGGAATTATCTTTCTTTTTATTTCTTGCAACACAGATGTGTGAAAACCTTGACTGTAGTAAGCCTGAATATCTTTTCTTTCTTCTATTTCACTGTCCAATAACATTTCCTTTTCTGCCTGTTTACATACTTTGCCTAGTTTTCTTTCAAGAAGGCTGTCATTTTCATGAGGGAAAGTAATCTTTTGTGATACGTGCTGCATTTTTTCCATGTGTCTTATAACTTTATGTTGTCCTTTACTATACAGAAATGTTAAAACTAGTAGTCAATATATCAATCCATACCTAAATGGGTTTTGGGTTTTCTGCTTTGCTGATGTTCCTAAACCTACTAATGCTTATTATTGTTGAAAAAACATTTAAATCTTTAATCCAATGCAATATATCTGTTAATACAGCAAGAGGAAGGAAGTGTTTTAACTTCATTTCTAGCATGTTCCTAAACTTTCTAATATTTACCTTTTTTTATTTTCTTACTTAGTTCTTCATTCTCTTTCTTAACATTAAGTTCTTAATCCTTAAATCCTATGGATTTAAGAGCAGGGTTCTAAATTTATTTTCTTTCTCCATATGAAAATACATTACTTTTTTACAAGCCTAAAACTTACCTATTATATAAAAAAATAAATGAATACATGGACAAAAATGGACAGATTAAGTTAGGTTTCACAACAGACGATAACTGAACAAAAACCTGAGGAATGCTTTGTTGTTTAACAAGTAAACCTGAGGTAAGGACATTTTAGGAAAGAGGTAACAACATACCAAAAAGCACCATAAAGCTCCCAGGAGTAAATAGACATTGTTTGCTTGAGTGGACACTAAGGAATCTCTGGCTCTTATTCCAAATTTTTTCTTATTCCAAATACCCATGGAATTTCTTCCTTGGGTAGGTAGGGATTTGAAAAGGGGAAGGAAGAGGGCACCTTTACCCAAGGCCATAGCAAAACCAGTATGACTGGGAGAGCTAGGGTAGTCTGCCCACCTCTACGCCTGCCACCAGCCTCTGCAGCGGGGGTGGGATGGGGCCTGAGCATCAGTACCCATGGGAGCATCTGTGCCTTGGCCCCTGAGCTCCCCGTGCAGGATAGAGCCCTGGAGGGCAAGAGAGAGTGAGAAGGACAGGCCCAGCCAAGCCCAGGGTGGGCAAGGTCTGGTAGTGAGAGACTCAGAGAGAAGTAAGAGGAGAAAAGGAAAGGGAAACTGTTAGGTCCTGTTCATTAACAGACACTGTTAAGGAGAGGAAAATGACTGATAAGCCACAAACAGAAAGAAGATATTTGCAAAACATACAGCTCATGAAAAATTATTATCCAGAATATATAAAGAAGTTTTAACAAAAGAGTAAGAAAGACAAAAAGCTCAAAAGAAAAGCAGGCAAAATATTTAAGCAGGCACTTCAAGGATGATGATGTTCAAATAGCTGACATGAAAAGATGCTCAACTTGATCAGCTGTGGTAGTCTTAAAATGGCACAGATTCTTTGATACTCCTCTCCTTGAGTACTAGCCAGACCTGACGCTCTTCTGAGGAGCTTTCTTCTAAGGAACCGCAGCTTCCCCCTCTCTAGCTCCTTCCTTCATCGCTCAGGAACCATCCGGGAAGAGGGGCTCCAGCCTCAGCCTTCAGGTGGCGCAGCCACACCCGCATCCTGATTGCAACCTTGGGAGCGGCCCCAAGCCGGAACGGCACAGCTAACCTGCTCCTGGATTTTGCAGCCTCAGAACTTGTAAGAGACAATAAATGTTTCTGTTTTAAGCCACTAAATTTGGAGGCAATTTGGTACGCTACAATAAAACATCAAGAATAGGATCATTTTCCTATTAACCTCTGAAAGAGTTAATAGATAACTGCAAGTCCTGGTTTCAAAAAAAAAAGGAATGGGGTCATGCACCCAGCATGGTGGGACTGAGAAAGTCTACTTGACCAAAAGGGGGAAGAGAAGCGAAATAAAGTTTCAGGGACTGAGAGATTTCAAATAGAGTCACGAGGTCATTCTGGAGGTTATTCTTATGCATTATATAGATCTCCCTTTTCAGTTTTAGTGGATTAGAATAGCTACAAGGAAATACTTGAAACCTCTGAACAGTAATCCAGTAAGTAGCCTTGATTCTTGAAGATGATTGTATAACTATAGAGCTTTTACAGTGTGACCACGTGATTGTGAAAACCTTGTGAATGACACTCCCTTTATCCAGTGTATGGACAGATGAGTAAGAAAATAAAGACAAAAAATGAATAAATAATGGAAGTGGGGAGAAAAAGGGGTATGGGGTGTTCTGGGCATTCTTTTTTTTTAGAATAATGAAAATGGTCAAAAACTGATTGTGGTGATGAATGCACAACTATATGATGACACTGTGAACCACTGACTGTACACTTTGTATGATTATAAGGTATGTGAATATATCACAATAAAATTCATTAAACAAAAAAGCAGCAGCTGAATGAGCCCCAAATAGCAGAAACCCAAAGAAATCCACACTAAGACACATCATTAAAAAAATGCTGCTGAGATAAATAACAATAAACATCTTTACTTTCACAAACAAAACAAAAGAACAGCATCATGCAAATTAGAACAAAAGAGAAACACTTACATACCAAGCCACCAGCACTTGTTGGTGAGGATTTGGGACAAGTTAATTATCGTTTGCATGTGAAAATGTAAAGTGGTACTACTTTAGAAAACAACTTGCATTTTCTAGTTGAAAATACTCATACCCTACGACCTAGAAATTCTACTCTGAGATGTACCTAGAGAAACTCTCCTATCCACAACCCTTCTGTAACATAGGGGTAGAAAATATTCATCACCAGTAGAATGGATAAGCTGTGGTATAATCATACAATGAAATAGCTCACTGCAGTGAAAATTAACTTATAGCTACACTCAACAACATCAATGAATCTCACAAACACGACACTGAGTGGAAAACAGCCACAGAAGAATACTATAGTATGATTCCATTTATATTGTATGTTGTTTAAGGATACAACCACATGTAATAAAATGATATAAAAAAGTAAGAAAATGAAACCCACAACATTCAGAAAGTGCTTGCCTCTGAGGAGGAAGGAAATGGAGTTTGAGAGGAGCCTATTGGGGCCTCCAAAGGTAACAAGAGACGCTCTTTTTTCTTCTAGATGGTGGGTACACAGGTGTGATGGCATCATTTTCTTTATACTTTAAATATTTTACAAATATTTTTTTCTTACCTACTCAATATTTAATATTTTAAATAATCAAGTAAAGAGAAGAGACTTTCAGAGGCTATAAAGTAGGCATGTCTGTGCGCCCTAGTCAGGATCATCAAGGCCAAGTTTTAATTCTGCAGAGATCATGTTATTGGGGAATGAGAGCTGGGTTTAGAGTCCAAACTCTTAATTTATTTCCTTTATATGTTTACTAGCATGGATCTGACATTTGATTATGAGCACGTTATTTCACTTTTCTGAGCCTCAGTTTCCTCATCTGTGCCCACCACCACTCACTGTACAGGTCTACCATGAAGATTAAAGGACATAACATCCTTGGAGGCAGAAATGTGTGTGTACAGTTGTTTTTGGTTTTTAAAATTGCCTTTCACACATCACATTGGATGATTCATTTCTCTCATTTTTTAAGGTCATTTAAAATTTGGGTTTGTTCTTTCAAAATTATAGCTAAGCCTCCCCAAAGAATGTGCCCCAGCTGTGGGGTGCTATCCGGAAACTCTGAGTACATACTCCCACTTCCCAGCAGTGACAAATTCATTAATAACAGAGCCCCCAAAAAGACCACTGGAGAGTTCCATCTGGCTATTAGCATTTAAACAGCACTCCATTACAGCTGAAACCAATACAGTCTCTCTTCTGCCTCCATCATTCAGGTTTCCTCTCTGCCAGATAATATATATATCACATTTTAGTTTGCTGATGGCTCTCTAGATAATTTTAATGCTTAGAGATGTGGCCCCAAAGAAAAGTTGAAAAGGAGGCAACCAAGTTCTCTCCTCTTTCAGTCTTACAGTATTGATTACCACTGGAGCCAAGCCTTCTTATAAAGAGATATAATTATTTTAAAAGTGACCCTGCATTTTACTATTAATTCATAAACTCTATCAAGCACTTACACTGGGATATAAAGGTTATTTAGGTCACGGGTATATCCCTGAGTCCTCCAGTGCTCAGGTTTCTTGGTTTGTAAATTACCTATAAAATACCTTTAGAAGTAAAATAAACTTCATAGGCTTTCTACTAAATGAGAGAGCCTAGCATACAGCCAGCAGATAACTTTTGGGGCTGGTGTTAAAATTAAACTATTTTTATCATCTATTTCCAATGAATGCCTGTATTTATTTAATAATTTATCTATATATTTACATATTACATGCACATAATATATTATACATTAATATACTATTTATATCAATCACTCAATTGGTTACAACTTTGATTTTGGGGGTTCCAAAATAACTGAAATATATTTTTGCATGCAAGTTTTTTTTTTGATTTCAGGAAGAACATCCATCATTGTTCTGAGATTATAAAGGGGTTTATTTATGACCCCAGAATATTCAGAATCACAGAAGAAACACTGGCTGAACTGAAAGACAAAGCTTCTTGCCTTTGTGTGGTACACAGTCTAGTGAGTTTCAGAGAGAAAGGCCATCGAACTAGAGTACAAAGGAAGCTCAAAAGGCAGCAATATATGTCTGACACTGTGTGTTCCCTTTAGGGTATGTACAGCAGCATATTTTGGATTACAAAAGTATTTTCATCTCATTTCACAGACACTAACCATTTCATAAACAGAGTAGATCTCTGCTTCATAGATATGAAAACTGAGGTCCTGAGAACTGAAGGGATTTAAGAAATAATTACTTCTTGGGGGAGCAGAGAGTATAGCCCAGCTATGCTGACTAGGAGTCCACTACTCTTTCCATCCGCTCCCCCACCCCCGACTCCTGACCGTGCAGGAGCGATAAAACACCCACAAACATGACAGTAATATAGGTCACTTTGCTTCAGAACTCCTGGAAACAGCATCACTTTGAATGTGGACAGTAAGAGAATGAGGACCTCAGAGTGCACCAAAGTGTGAGTGCTGCCTAAGTGTATTTGTGACTCAAAATACATACAATGAAAAAAGTTTTAAAAAAGAAGCATAGCTGGTTCTTATTTTCTTCTTTTATTGCATTTGAATTTTCTATAGCAAACATGCTAATACACATTATACTTTAACAATGAAAATGAAACAGAAAAAGCTATAGAAAAAACCTCAACTCTAGGTGTTTCAGAGTTTACCTTCCCTCCTCACTATACCCCCAAATCTCCATAAAGAAAAATATCTGTTTGATCAATTGTCTCAGACACACAAGCGCCAAAAATCTTGATGAGAATATATCCTTCTGTTGTCTGTGTGTGCAAGTGATAAACTGGCAGTGTAGTCATCCTCTATCAACCTCATTCACAAGTGTTCTGTCTCACAGCATTGATTACCAATGAAAAGCACTTCAAAATCAATGGCAACTTGCTTTTATCTCCATACCTAAACAGGCATCACAAAATCAATTAGCAATTACGTTTCTGGCTAGGGATCCAGCTGGAGAGGTCTGTCAGTATTAGTAATTGACACTTCAAAATTCAAGTCCACATTCAAAGCATAATGAAATTGAATACATGCATGACTGCTACTGATAAGTTATCACAGGGCATAGTGGCCATAAAGAAAGTTTCCTACATGAAGAATTGATGGATTTGCTTCATATGTGATATTCTTTGTGCTCAGAACACGTGAGAAGGAGGGAGGATTTTAGCAAACCTGGGGAGAATATCATGCATAGAAGTAAAGCTGAAGTCTTGGCATACCTCCACAGACTCTACTACCGTTTAAGTACAACATCTTCTTCATACAGGAAAAAACAACCCAGTTTGATGAGACATATACCACACAAAAAAGTGTGATCAATAAACAATTTGGAATAAGAGGCAGCAAGGTACGCATACACCCTAAAATCATGAGTGCAATGATCTGCTCAACGCAGGGAGATGGTCCTTAAAGTACCTATAAAGATAACTAAAAAAGAGAAATGAAAAAGATAAAAATAAAAACAAAGATGACACAAAGTAAAGATATAAAAAAAAAGATACCAATGTTATTAGCCTGATTTTTATGTAAAGGGTAAAATGGATTACATGAGAAGGACTGAAAACTACAAGGTGGTGCCCTCTCTTATGAGAATTTAATTTAGTAAATGTGATGAACAAGAGAGGGAGAGACCAAGAACAATAAACAAGAATAACACTGGAATCCTCCATTGTACTCAATAAGCATGTGTCCAGGGTGGGCAGGAGGGATGATGCCAACCCGCTCTTCCCTTACCTGCTCAAGTGGATGGGGGCGGGGGGAGCTTCTTCATGGAACTAAAGGTACCTCGTGTACAGATTTCATATATGTGTGTATAGGTGTATGTGTACCGCAACATGGTCCATACTCCTAAGGTAGGAGTCTGCTGGGATTTTGGTCCTTCTAACTTGGTGGGACATGAATGCCAAACTATCTCCTTAGCATTGGGAGGACAGCTCACAGAGGAAGAAAAGCCTTAGGAGAAGCAAGCAAGGACCTATAGAAACCGACAGAGCCACAACCTGAAAGCAAGGAATCCTAGGAGAGTAGGATCAGCAGATGCCAGCCATGTGCCTTCCCATGTGACAGATGCCACTGGCCTTTCTTCAGAGAAGGCATCATTCTGTTGATGCCTTAACTGGAGCATTCTCATGGCCCTAGAACTGTAAAATTTTAAACTAATCAACTCCCATTGTAAAAGTCAACTCATTTCTGGTACATTACATTTCAACAGCTTTAGCAAACTGGAACACCCCCAATCAGGGGCTAAATTAGTGTCCTCACCCCCGAACAGGGACTAAATTAGCATCTGACCCCAAATCTGCTAATAATAAGTTAATAAAAGTATACAAGAGGCATGTTTATTCTTAAGAGAATACACTGATTATAAGTAATTCATTGTTCAAATATAAATTATGCTAATGACAAAGCACCTAGTAACAAGAATGAGGTTAAAACTTGGGAAAACACTTTATAGCTAGTAAGAAAAAGTTTCAGTCTGTGTTGAAGTAATGAAACTACTCTTTGTAACTAACCTATAAAGCATTTTCACACCATAACACTAATACTTGTTTTACTTGTCTGCCTCATTTCACATGTGCGGCACTATAGGACAGAGATGCCTATGTTTCATATTCTAATGAATCCTCAATGTCTCACTCTGGGTCACAGTCACTCACCTATGATGGTTAATAAGCTGGCAATTTAGCCATGGTGGCTCTGGGATCCAGTTTTATTTAAAATGAGTGTACTCATTCCATGGCCAACAAAATGGAGAGGAATTACACACATGCACCCTATAAATAACTTATGATTTCAAATAGCAGAATATTTGGGCCAATAACTTGAATTCAAAAATTGAAACTTCCTAAAGAGCTTGGAGTTATAACATTCTGGAAAGAAAGACACTGATTTTCTAAAGGCAATCGTTTAAATTCCTCCTTCAATAGTTTTACCCCTCTATAATTTGAGTAGTCATGCTTTCCTAGATGAATATTCTCTTTTGGACAAAAACCCTTTTCTTGATCATTCTGAAGGAACTTACATTTCAAATTGTTTTCATCTCTTAACTAGTGATGGACCCACAAGAATGCAAAATGCCTTGACCACCCAAAGTAATTTGTTTAGACTTTGCCATCTACTTCCGAGGACTTAGAATTATTATTTTTTTTTTACTAACCAGTTTACATTAATTCAAAACAACTTTTTTTTTTTTTTAACATGGGCAGGCACTGGGAATCAAACCCGGGTCCTCTGGCATGGCAGGCAAGCATTCTTGCCTGCTGAGCCACCATGGCCCACGCCCAAAACAACTTTTAAAGATGAGGTTATCATCCACAAATTTGGAAATAGCTAAAAAGACAAAATTTCCTAAACGCAGACCAATTTCTCTTTGTACACCTCCTTGCATTTTACTCTTCATTTCTTTTTATTATATTCTATCTATCCCTGTTAATCAGCATTAGTTGACACCATGATAAGAGACCAAATTTAATTATCAAATCTAGTTTCAACTGACTTCACATTATGCCTTCAAATTTGAGAAAATGTTTAACTAAAAAATTAGCTAAAATGATCTGAAGGTGCTTATATACAAAAATATTCACTTTCTATCCCCTGATGAATTCAGTACACTACTTTTAAAATTTTGGATTTCATCATGCACCATGTGCTATTTCTTAAAATAGATAAAGTAATTTAACAAAATGAAAATCTGGGGAGAACACTAAAGAATTTTACTTAAAAAAAACACAAACTCATTTATGAACTACTCCCCAGATAATTCTAACTGTAAAAGAAGGGGGGAAATAAGGAAAGCAATGAAAAAATCAAGGGCTTTCTTTCCTGCAATGAAAAACCTATGACACTGCTTATGACAGTGTAGCTATATTGTGGAAATAAGACTTCCATATCATATGCTTGTAACCAAATTATACTCATTTTTTTTTATCCACTACAATTAAAGGATTTGGGAGGCCCAATTTTCAGACTAATAATTTAACAGATTTGTAGGGAGCACATGTGTTACTAATAAGCTAGAATTTATTCCAAATATATCTTCACATAAATTTTAAGGAAGATACCAAAATATGCATTTTTATTTGAGCAAAAAAATATGCTTTAAGTATACACAGAAAAAGACCTGATGCCAGGAATACCCTAGGTCTTTACCCCTGGAGAAAAGTATACACAGTATGTGGATGTGTTTCAACTGAACTCATGTGCTTGCTATCCAACAAATTCTGCACACCCATGCTTGGTAATGAATCACATGATTCTTCCATTTGATAAAAGTATAGTCTGCATTGCTTCGCTTGTTGATAGTGCTGATAACTCAGCCCTTGCTAAAGTCATACACTGAATCATATACTGCTATGATGTGCATGCAGCTGCTCGTGCTTGCAAAGGAGGGAAGTCCTCTGAATGCCACTCCCACTGTTCCCACCCAGGGTCTCTCACAAGACTGAGATCTCTGCGCCAGCCAGGATGGCAGTCATCTGGAGGTTCACTTCCAAATGGCTCATTAACGGGTGACAAGTTAGTGGTGGTTTTGGTGGGAGGCCTCTCTCCATAGGCCTATGGAGTGTCAGCACGAAATGATGGCTGACTTCCTCCAAAGCAACTGATTAGAGAGAGAGTGAAGAGACCCAGGTGGAAGCTATTCTCTTTTATGATCTGGCCTTGGAAACTACACCATATCACTTCTACAACATTCTATTCATCAGAAGCAAGGCACTAAGCAAGGCACTACATTCAGGGGGAAGAAAATTGGGCTCCACCTTTGGGAGGAAATGTGTCAAAGAAATGTAACATATTTCAAAACCTCCACAGTGCTAAATAAACTGTTAGCTATTCTAAACATATTATTAGTGAGAGATAGGGAGAGGGAGGGTATCACTAATGCAAATTGCCTAAATGACAATATATTTCAGAGTTCAATAACATTAACAATAACACAGGAAAACTGAATGGATTGGAATATTTTCCCTTCATGCCAAGCAGTTCATAGAATTTTTTTTTATGCTTTTATACACAGCAGGGACAAGAGATAAATGCCCAAAGCAATTTTCAAACTTAAACGTTTCCATGGAGACAATTTGTTTTTCCAATAAAATTCCCCACATTACATTGTTTACTAATAAATACTGATGAAGAATATAAGAGTGAGACCCTTCAACATTTTCAACCATCTTTCAAATCACTTTGAGGGATACGGTGATGGTTGGTTGGTAATCACAAACCATAAATACAGATATGCTTCTTAATCTTGAAAGAACATCAGGGTTTCGTGTCACTTAAGTACTGTGAGAAACAAGAAAATTATGAAAACATACTGGGAAAAGACACCAGGGTTCAACCTCTTGTGGCTTCTCTGGATGAGGCCAAAAACTCTTGGATGAGAGCAGCTTGGATTCCACTAAGCATGTATCATGGAAAGATATGCCATACCACTGTTTTATTCATCTAGCTATTTTTTTAAGAATTAAATGTCAAACAGTGTTACCCACACAAGCTGACCAAAAACCGGATGTTCTATACTCTTCCATGACTGTAGAAATCCTATCAGACCCCAGCAGTCTGTGAGAAGCAATCAGGAATCTGAATTTATGCCTATATGTCCAAGCCATGGGCACAAAAACTCCTATGGTGGTGGCTCCTATACTACAATAATAAAATCATCCCATGGATTTTATTGCTGGAAGGTTACATTTGAATGATCCATAAATATTCATGATTCATTAACATTTAAAAGGAATCCAGCCAAGATGTAGCTGTTTATTCAATACTTGCTGAGCCCATACTCTGTGTCAGGTAGGAAAACAAAGTACATGGTAGCAGTAAATAGCAAAGCTAAAGAATGCTAGGCCTTTCTTCCATCACTTGTTAGATGTCGCACCTTGCACAAGTTACTCTGGTTTTCTAAACTTCAGCTTCATCACCTAAAAAATGGTGATAATGGTAATACGTTCTGTTCTAGTTTGCTAGCTGCTGGAATGCAATATACCAGAAACGGAATGGCTTTTAACAAGGGGAATTTAATGAGTTGCTAGTTTACAGTTCTAAGGCCGAGAAAATGTCCAGTTAAAACAAGTCTATAGAAATGACCAATCAAAGGCATCCAGGGAAAGATACCTTGGTTCAAGAAGGCCGATGAAGTTCAGGGTTCCTCTCTCAAGTGAGAAGGCACATGGCAAATACAGTCAGGGCTTCTCTCTCGGCTGGAAGGGCACATGGCGAACACAGCGTCATCTGCTAGCGTCTTCTCCTGGCTTCCGGTTCCACAAAGCTCCCCGGGAGGTGTTTTCCTTCTTCATCTCCAAAGGTTGCTGGCTGGAGGACTCTCTGCTTTGTGGTGCTGCAGCATTATCTGCTCTCTCTGAATCTCTCATTCTCCAAAATGTTTCCTCTTTTATTATAGGACTTCAGAAACTAATCAAGACCCACTCAAATGGGTGGAGACATGTCATACCTTAATCCAGTTTAACAACCACTCTTGACTAAATCACATCATCCAGGGAGATGATCTCATTACAGTTTCAAATATACAGTATAGGGATTATTCTACCTTTAAGAAATGGGATTTATATTAAAACATGGCTTTTCTTAGGGGGCATACTTCCTTTCAAACCAGCACATGTTCCTCAAAGGCTTTTTTGGTTTAGCTTAGGACAGCAATAAGTATCCAAGGAATAGTTCTGAGAGGTATTTCCCTTACTACTCTCCTCAAACTACATCAGATCCCTTTTGTTATTTCCCTCTTTGTACCCTATAAGCTCTCTTTTATAGTACTTACCAGTTTCTAATTCTAAACTCTCTGGTTTGACTATCCGATATACATTTCTTTCTTTCCCATCATACCATAAAATTCATGAAGGCAAAAACTCTGTTTTGTCCAATATACCCAATTCCAAAATGTGCAATATGTAGATGGTACTCAATATATGTTTACTGAACAAATTAATAAACCATGTTGCCAAATGTATGAAATAGAAAGGTGAAAGATGCAACACCAGCCCTTATCAAGGAGTTCATAGTCTAATACAGCAGTTCACAATTCTAGCTGCACATTAGAATCAACTTGGGGGATAATTTTTTTTAATTCCAATATCTTGATCCCACCCTGGAATAACTCTAGGGAGCAGGGGCCTAAGGAATCCCTGCTGGTTTATTTTCTCCTTTTTCAAAACAGCTCTTCAAGTGATTCTAATGAATACCTAAAGTTCTGAATCCCTGGTCGACTTTAAGAGAGACCTGTCAGCAAATACAACATAATCAATACATGTTCTCCTACAACAGCACTTTCCAAAGAACTTCCGGTGATGATGGAAATATCCTGAAGCTGCACTGTCCAATATATCCCACTTGAAATGCGGCGGCTATTGCGGCTGAAACTTGCCTTTAAATTTTACTTGATTTTAATCAATTTACATTTAAATAGTCACATGTTACTAGAGGCTAGTTTTGTGAAGCACAGAAGGAAAGCTCACCTGGGTGAAGCATTGAGTAAAGCTAATTTTTCCCCCCACAATTCTATAGGGAAAAAGTAAGCCTATAATTCAGGTACAATGCCACCAGGTGGTACTTGGACAAAACCCTCGAGATCAGTAATGATTAAGACTTACATAGGTGTCTGAGTTAACTTTCCTATTTAATTATGAAATTTCTATTTTAAAAAAGAACACAATTAAAACGAAGCTGAGGACAGAAATTATAAATAAAGTATAAAATTTAGACCAAGACTGAAAATACCTGGGCACTACAAAATCTGGTCATCATAAAATCAACTATTACTTATTTAGAAGTTAATGTTTTATTGGATATAAAGAAATTAAGGAAAGATATCAAGACACTTTATTAAAATGTGTTAATTAAGATTATAAAGTATCTTAAAGTCTAGGGGTTATAAGGAAGACAAGAGATTAGTAGGTTTCCAGCTCAGACTAGTGATCTCCAGCTCTGATCGGCTTTGGTTCAATGAGTAGTGCCTTGGTTCAATGTTCCTTTCAGCTCTATAATTTTAAGGTAGTAAAATTAAGTGGAACTAGTATTTATTGAACTCCACAGTGTGGCAATCCTTTGATATATATTAGGTCATTAAATCTCGGGCAGTGCGATGGTGGCAAAATTCTCGCCTGCCATGCCAGAGACGCAGGTTCAATTCCTATTGCCTGCCCCCCCCGCCCCCCACACACACAAAGCTCAAAAATATTAAGTAACCAGCTCAAAATCATCTTGCTAGCAAGTAGCAGACCAAGGATTCAAACCCACACCTACCCAATTTCAAAGTCTGTGCCCCCCCACCCCCGTACCTGCTAATGCCTCTACTCTCCAGTTTATTGTTATGCTATAGACTACTAATTTCTTAGGGAAGGGACTGTTGCCTAAGTGAGCTGGTACCATAATAAGGATAAAGATGTGAGTCACAGATCTCGAAAGTCATTTTATGTTATCCAAACTCTCCTTTCCCTAGAGCTCTGAAACCTACAATTTCTGGTGGTTACCCACTGCTTACCTTAATTTGATGTGTTTCTTCTTATCCACTGAAAACATAGTTTTGTCTCTATGTTGACAAAGCCTCTAGACCAAAGCTAAAACATTTAGTCACACAGGTTACCTGGCATCACCTCAGCCAAAAGAAAAGATTCTAGCTGGCATGTCTGTTGAGGTCTGAATTTAATGTCTCTCTCTCACCCCCTACCCATCTCCAACATTAATTTTCAAATTAATCTTGACTGTGTACGGTCAAGAAAGAAAAGATCCTCATGTGTTTAATTCATGCTAATGAATTATAGGCTCATCAAATATACAAAGAGATTCTAAGTATCTCATATGTCACTTGTGTCACAATTACTTATAACTTTGGTAAACGTTTTTAAATATATAATAAAATCTACGGCAACTAATGGTTTTTCTTCTTTTTATTTTGAATAACACTAACATGCTTGGGCTAACAATAGAGTCAGAAAGAGAAGACAACTGAATTTCTTTGACCCACCTACTTTCCCCCATTTGTATCAAGTTTTCTATAAACTAAACATCTTACAAATAACAAAAAACTGTGGATATTATTATTTATAATTCATGTTATTTGCTTTGGTAAGTACTTACCTTGACCAGAATTGTATATTGCTTTTACAGACTTCTTAACTTTCTGTAGGGCTGTTCTATCTTGGTCTAGAGCCTAAAAGAGAAAAAAAAAAAACAGAGGAAAAAAAAGATGTTGGAAAATGTGGCAAATTAAAAAAACAAGAAAAAAGAAAAACCATTTGCAGCTGCATTTGTTTTGGAGAGTAACACAGCAACAGCAAACTGACATATGTCTATATAAATGAAGCATTCTGAGATGGGAAGTGCCGAGGAATTAGGTGGTTTATATCTTCAGGATAAATACAGAATCTTTCTGCAAAGCAGAAAACCCTCAGTTCTGGGTGAAGTAGATAAAGTTGCAGTTAGTCAATTATCATGCTAAGCTATGCACTGGAAAGAAAATTCCAGACAACTAGAAATCCTAAGACTTATTTCCTTCTTTCAGTGAATTTATAACCTGGGAAGGGAGAAAGGGAAACAGGTAGGAAGGACACAATACCCAGGTAACAAGACCCATGTTAGCATTTATTTAAGTGAGAAAGAACACATTCAAGGTGTTATAAATGAACTTTTCACAGCACTTTAAAATTTGATTAAAATTTAGTGTTTTAAAAAAAAATCTGACATACGGTTGTATTATAAAAACCTGCTTACTAAAAAAAGTACTGTGTGGAAAATGCTACCATGATGGGGGTAGGGGGTGAGGCTGCAAGGAGGCTACCACTGCTGATACTTAGCCCATACGCTGGAAACACAACTTAGGTTCAGCTTGGGAAAAACACATCAAACTGTACATTTAGTATCCTAAGTACTCTTTTCTTCATGTGTGCTACACACTAAGAAACAATAAAAAGGACAAACAAAAGCTGTGCTAGACAGAGGGTGTATTCAATATATATACTAGGCACAGTGATGTAACATCTTAACATAACTCAAGGCCCTCTCTGCTTCCCCAAAATTCTGTGGTCCAGAGGCTGGGAACCAGGATGACGTGTTAAGATTTGGAGGACATGAGCAAGAACAGTAATAACAATAAACTGGTACATGTAAAAGTTAAGGAAAGTAAATATACTTTCAGTATCATCTAACCCTTCAGCTGAGAAAACTGAAGCCCAGTGAGGTAAACTACTTCCCTGAAGATCATCCAGGCAGCCAGCAGGCTTGGAAGGGGTAAATACAAAGGCAGCATGTTACTGTTTCCCTTCTTTTAAAAAATGGTCTTTCCTGCCACTCTAAACATGTGGTTCACCAACTGGGAGCTGCGGTTTCCCTTCAGCTCCTATCCACTGGACACCAATGTTTGGTGTCTGAGCCCTTCCTAGGATTTCTGGGCTTGGGCTAGGATCACAACTCCCAGTCTCCTTCTGGTGATGAAAGTGGAAGGTGGAAGCCTAGGGAAAGCCAGAGGTGTTCTTTCTGGCTGTGTGGAAGAAGTTGGCCAGACATAATGAGGCTAACACAGACAAGAGGTGGAGAGGGTCCTGGTGGTGCCTTAGTCCTTGTTTCCAGCTGTTCCCCAGCTATTCCCTGAGGCATATGCCACTGCTAACCTTCCTGCATACACAAGGCAATAAATTCCTTTGTCCCAAGCAAGTGAAATAGGATCCTGTCACTTGTACTCAAGAACCCTAAAGAAAACAAGAATTTATTACATGCCAGGCATAACACTTGGTATACAGACATACCAAGTATATAAGACGTATATACTTTAAATGTCTTATTTCACTTTGCATTGTATCTTTATAAAAACTTATGAACTATCATCTCCACTTTTCAAATAAGAAAATGTGGTAGGCCTTTAATACATATTTGTCACAAGGGAGGCAGAAAGAAAGAAGGAGGGAAAGAGTGAGGAAGGGAAAGATTAATTTACATGTCCTGGGTCACAGAGCCAGAAAGTGCTAAGGTCACATTTCACACTGATGTCCAACAACCCCCAAGGTGCTTTTCTACAGGGATGCTAAGAAGAGCACCAAGGTTTACAGGCTCATGCCAACACTATTTCCACCATACCCAACACTCCACTTACACCCCATCTTCCCAATTTCTGTTGCAGCCACGTCCCACCTGTTTAACTGATGCTTTTCTTTAAATATACTCATACTTTATTTTACTTAAATAAATATACTGTAAAGAGGTACATATTACCACCACAAATGGAAAACCACAATCACCATTAAAGACACCCTAAAAATTGATATGTAACTCTAATTATATAAAATGCTCATGTTTAGTACCTCAAATCATCTCACATACCATCAGTCATATGTATCCCACACCAAAGGAAACACTGGTTTAGGAGACAGTTTTCAACAAAGAGATAAATTTTGAGTTATTTCAAAGATCTAAGATTTGTACTTCAGAGAAAAGGAAGATAATACATTTAATACAATTTAACAAATGCTTAGTATGAACTAAAAAAGATACTAAGAGGTTTACATGGATTATTTCACTTAATACTCACAAAAAAAAATCTATAATACAAAGTTCTACTCTTATATCTGTTTTACAGATGAGAAAACAAAGGCTTAAAATGATTAACTTATCCAGGGCAGCAGAGTAAAAATTTGAACCCAGGTCTTTGACGAAAGACGTAATCTCCTAACTACTACCTAATTCTGCATTCAAATGATATTTGTGAGCGTCTCATTAAATGAGATTTTCAGATAAATGTGAGTAAAGAAATTACAAGGCGTTTAGATTGCTAGGAGTAAGCGGGAAAGATGCTAATGACAATAAGTGCAAATAAGTACTCATTAAGAGACTAACTCTAACAAGCTTATCCTTTGATGAAATACAATCTGAATAATAGCTAACATTTATCTTTTATATACATATTATACCTTTTTCCTTCCTGATGAGAACCTTGGATTTTAATGATACAATGTAATTTGTCATCACATCAAGTAAGAGAAGAACCAACTATGACACTACCTAAATATTGTAAAAGACAGGCACATGATTTCCCGAGCTCTTACTATTTCTTAACTATTTTCAAGAAAAGAAAAAGGTCTGCTTCTGGAAGACAATAACCTATCAATTCACCTTTGGGGAATAATAACTACATAAAGATGGTCTAGTCAAAGAGAAAGTAATGAATGGGTTTCAATGTGCACACACCACAAGTGACTCCAAATGAGCAAAAAGTAGGTAAGATTTCAGCTGGAACTTTTATGAGACTATCTATCTGCTTTCCCCCACTTTTTTGGGAGGGGAGGTAAATTCTCCGATTTTATACTGAACATTTCACCAATTTGTCCATGAACTAACAGGATGTAAAGTTCATGTACTTACTTTTAAATGTCCTATGTCAACATCTCCATTTGACAGATATAGTCAGTTAAGTCTGGGTGACATTTCCTTTTTTATACTCTAGTGTCTGGCTACTGGCAAAAAGGAGCTGAGTAAAATGCACTCTTAAGAGCTCCATGTTTAAAAGAGCCAGGGGATACCGTTGTTCGATCAAGAAGGCTCCCTCAAGAAATAACACGTCTAAACGCGCTACAAGTGCCATTCCCTCAATTTCCAGAAAAAAGCCTGCAGTGATATCTATGAAATGTCATACATGTAAAATTAAATAAAGACTAAGAGAAAACTGGAAGATTAATATGGGCTATAAAATCAACCTCTCTTTCATCCCATTAAAAAAGTACATTAAAATGTGACCCTGTATTGCTAATATGCATTTGAAATTGAACAACTCAAAACGATTTTGTGTGGTATGTGTTTAAGAGAGAGAGCGCATGCAAAGGGGGAGGAAGAGGGGAAAAAAGAGGGGGAGTGGATGAAAGGAGGGAGGGAGAATGAAGAAATAAAATGAATATAGGAGAACACGCCTATCTCTAATAATAGAATAATATCAATACCTTACCTACTTAAATTTTGCAACTTCACATTCTCTACATAATTGAAGATCAGGGAATTTAACCTAGAAGAAGACTTCCAATCTTGACATGAAGACTTCTAAATTTTATTTCAGGCATAATCCTGACAAGTTTGGTCATTTAAATTCTGGACACAGAGAAGTTACAGGCTGTTGCAATTCAAAGAGAAAATGCAAGAGAAACCATAATGGCAGAAGTATTATGTGAGAGCTAGCAAACAGAATGACTCAAAAACAGTTATACAAATTGGACACCAGAATGGGAAATTCCTTAAGAGCCTGAAACCGTGCAGGGGGACAGGAAACCTTTTACACCCTCTGGCCAGGTAGTATTCCTCAGTTACACAGAGTATAACCTCAGATGTTCTCAGAGATGCACATGGACTGACCACTTGTTTCCAGCTCAGGGTACTTGCTCTCTCAGTCTGAACTCTCTTCTCCAAGTTCTTCAGTGTCTGGCTCTCTCCTATTACAGAGGTCTCAGACTAAAAGCCCCTTCCTCCAAGAGGCCATTTCTGGTCACCAGAAAGTAGCACACACATCTCCACCACTCCCACCCACACTGTGACTCTCTAATGTACTCCATTTTTTTTTTTTAAACTTTTTATTAATTAAAAAACTTAACAAAAGAACATTAATATATCATTCCATTCTACATATACAATCAGTAATTCTTAATATTATCACATAGTTGCATATTCATCATTTTTTAGAACATTTGCATCGATTTAGAGAAAGAAATAAAGACATCAGAAAAAGAAATAAAACAATAATAGAGAAAAAAAGATTATACATACCATACCCCTTACCCCTTGCTTTCATTTATCACTAGCATTTCAAACTAAATTTATTTTTTTCATTTGTTCCCCCTATTATTTATTTTTAT
>PVIY010028755.1:0-32755 GCA_004026745.1 Myrmecophaga tridactyla | reverse complement strand
TGAAAATGTATAAATAAATTTTATTTTTCATAAATAAAAGTTTTAACACTTTAGACTGTTAATAAAGACTTAGTTGACATATAGTTAACGTCATACAACACTGTTTTTTCTTCTCTTGAAAATACTCAAATATGATTCCATTGTTCTTTTAGAAAATAGACTAAAAGATATGTTGCATTTAATGTGCTCCAGGAAGAACATTCTATCACATTCATGTTTATTCTGACACTTGAAACACTGACTTGTATGTCAACTTAACCTAACTCTTGGAGGAAAAAACAAAACTCTACCTTAAAGATATAGGTCATTTATGATAACCAATTTTGCTATGTTTCCACAAACAAAACCTATTTTTCACAATGAGAAAGCAGAAAACAATATATAATCAAAAGGATCTATCCTGAAATTATCTCCTTAGAAGATGTTCTAGTTTACTAGCTGCCAGAATGCAATATATCAGAAACGAAATGGCTTTTAACAAGGGGAATTTAATAAGTTGCTAGTTTACAGTTCTAAGGCTGAGATAATGTCCCAATTAAAACAAGTCTATAGAAATGTCCAATCTAAGGCATCCAGGTAAGAACAGCTTGGTTCAAGAAGGCTGATGAAGTTCAGGGTTTTTCTCTCAAGTGAGAAGGCACATGGCAAACACAGTCAGGGTTCCTCTCTCATCTGGAAGGGCACATGGCGAACATGGCATCATCTGCTAGCTTCTCCTGGCTTCCTGTTTCATGAAGCTCTCCGGGAGGCATTTTCCTTCTTCATCTCCAAAGGTCACTGGCTGGTGGACTCTGCTTCTCATGGCTACATCATTCTGCTCTCTCAGAAGCTCTTATTTTCTCCAAAATGTTTCTCTTTTATAGGATTCCAGTAAACTAATCAAGACCCCCCATAGAATGGTTGTAGATGTCTCTATCTAATCAAGTTTAATACCCACAGTTCACTGAGTCACATCTCTGTGGAGATAACTTCATCAAGTTTCCGACCTATAGTGCTGAACAGGGATTAGAAGAAACCACTGCTCCCACAAAATGGGATTAGGATTAAAACATGGCTTTTCTAGGGTACAAACATCCTTTCAAATGGGCACAGAAGATAAGAGATTATGTATGGGATACAAATGATTTTTTTTTAACCAATAAACTCTGGCTCAGAAGATGGCAAATATGATTAATGTAAAATCCATCAGCCTATAAGAATTTCACATCAAATTCTTCCCTATATTATAACAAAAGAAAATGTGTTTGATATTTAGTAGGATTAGCATGACTCTATACTGAAAGACAGCTTTGCCATCAAAACAGCTGGAGAAGTTTCCACAGGACCCTTTTAGAAAGAGAATGCCTTCCATGCCCCAAACTGTGAGATTAGGCAGCTGTCAGTAAACATGAGGTAAAGAATTAAAACATTTTGTCCTCATTCATATCACATCGTCCTGGAAAATTCAGGTTAAATGTGTTTTGCAGATCACTTCATATCCATGATAGTATAAATATTAAAGCAATCTTGTTTTTTAAGTGAAAACCACATCATTTTTAATGGCTCCAGATCTTTGTTCTGGGAGCTGTTTTTTGTTTGTTTTTTTGTTTTTAAATACATGGGCAGGCACCCGGAATCAAACCTGGGTCTCCAGCATGGCAGGTGAGAACTCTGCCAATGAGCCACCGTGGACTGCCCCATAACATCACTTTTGAAACTACAAACGGGATTCTCTTCGTGTAAGACAATGATCTAAAGCAAATTCCTGTAGCTAGGCAATGTTTAAAATCTTCAATGAGTATAACCTGAAGCTCTTAAATTATTAATTTTAAACTCAAAGACAATTAGGCCACCGCAGTCATTTCCTCATCCGAGTCTGTTTCACCTTTTAGCTGCAATTCCTCTAAATCTTTATCTACAGTTGTAACATTTTTCCTCTTGCACTTCTTGGGAGCTGCATCATTAGCACAGATTTTTCTCATTTTAATGTTTGGCAATTTCTTCAGATCCATATCCCATTCCCTAGATAAAAGAAAGAGTACAGAGTGTTCAGGAAGGAAGTGGGGAGTAAGACGGAGAAGCAGGAAACTATCAATGTTCAAATCTCTGAATGTAGAAGAAAGTTTATACATTGATAGTGGATTCAAGAGCACTAGAAAGAAATAATATAACACACTTAAAAAAATTACTTCCCAAGAACTGAGGCTTGCTTTTTCCATATTCCATACAGTATATTCTCCTTAATCTACACTAGCAGTAACCACACAGAGAATCAAACATAGCCAAAAGTTTAAAAGCAACACAAAAAGGTATTAGGCAGAAGCCAAAGGGTGGCTCTATTCCATTCTATTATCCCCTCTATATGAATATCTGCCTCTATCAGGCCATACAGAATCGAGAAACTCCAAAGTAGGAATTTTGTCATACTTGGCAAATCTCCAAAATATATGCTCAGAAAAAGTTTGTTTTTTTCCCCATCACAGCTAAGTTCCAGGAATCGAACAATTTTATTCTTATAATAAAATCTTTCTGTTTTTCAACCTCTGTATTTTCTGTGCCAGTCTTTATGTTTAAATACTTTGGAAGCAATGTGAAGATTGTTCAAAGAACTGAACTCTAATCAGCAATACTAACAGAGTTTATTCTAATCTCTTCTCTGGTTTCTGGCTTTCTTTGAGGGAGGCAGAACTTACATTGATTTAGAAATAAGGGACACTCATATATATATGTGATTTAACAATGTTACAGGCAAAAAGTATTTAAGGTATAAAAAAAATTTTTAAGCCCAAGTTGTACATGAGCTAAAACTGCATTTTAAACATGATAGATAAGTTCTATTATAGTTATATAAATTGTTTCTCTGAATTCAGAAGTTTAAAAATACTATAAAATAAGCTTAAGGGTTCCAAAGAATATGACTCTAGTTCTAAATTTATCTAAATTCAATTAACATAATCTTCAGACCCATCAATTGTTGCAGACCAATTACTCACATTAATTAAAATTATTTTCTAAAGACAAGAGAACCTACGCCTGAAAAATGCAAAAACTGAAATTCTGCTCAGTAGTCTCCCTGGTCAGCAAAGAGCAGAATCGGAGAGGCCACTGAAGGAACCAACCAGCTCTTGACGACTTAACCCTTTCTCTGCTGTCACTCACTACTAAGCATCCTTTTCCCCATAAGAGGGTGCTGTGAAACACAGTTCAGGAGACATGACTCTAAAATCAACCAATCCGTTAACATCTTATCCTTTTAAAAGTAGGAATCAGGGAGGAATAAGTGTAATCAAGTTCTTTAGAATAATGTTAGTCAGGTATTTTAAAGTGTTTTAAAATATTTCGAAAACTATATGAAAGGTATACTGTGTCACTATCATTTCAGTGTCCCTTCGTGGTTTCAAATAAAAAGTTGCGGAAATTCTTACTTTCTCTGAAAAAAAGAGAAAATATTGAAAGAAGCCTCGTTTTTTCTTTTAGCTCTAATGCCTAGATTCAAAAGGGTAGAAAGTTTACGTTTCATGCATTTTTATATGCAGGGAATAACGAAAGTGAGAGACTCACCTAAAAGTTTTCAAATTACTTGCATCTACAATGTCTGGGATCTCTGGGAAAGAAAATAATTTATATCCATTAGGCAATGCTTTCTAAATTACGTCATTGCATAGTAATTATTCTCATTCGTTATCTCAGATACAACAAATAACAGACAGCAAGAATATCCAAAGCAAACAAAATTTCAAAGTATTGCAATAATAAACATGAAAAGCAACTTTTGCAAGCATAAATAACTCAGCTTAAAATGGTGATTTAAGAGGAATTCTAGCACTGAATCTAGTATTGAATCTAAAATAAAACAATCCTATCAATAAAATAAGCCCTGTCCTTTCAAACTATAAAAAGCATCTGGCAAATTTTAACCACCAATCCCTTAAAACAATATGCCAGGATGTTTTATATTTTTCCTTGTTGAAAAATACAAATTTTTCAAACATATACACTACCGTGGCAGGGTAAAATTTAACTGAAGAATGTCAGGAGGATTTACTATTAGAAAATCACATAATTCAAAATGTTAAAAAAGAAAATTAAAAACTATAATCAATAGATGCCAAGAGTTCAATAAAATTTAAGCCCATTCTTAATAAGGTGTATGATAGTTCTTTACCATGATTAGAAACTATCATAATTATTGGTGGAACAAAAGGCATTTTTAATAAAAATTGGAACACTATTGCAAAAATTCTGGTCAATGCAATAAAATATTAAATAAAATCAAGTATCAACTAATGAAAAAGATAGAGTAAAAATGTTTGATACAACTGTAAATTAAGTTTTATAATAGTTTCAGAAAATAAGAATATAAGAGGCCAGGTGTTTAAAAGGTACAAATTAAACAAAAATTTTTAAAAGGAATCCTAAGAAAATGAATAGTTGTATTACCAGTGGGGAGGCAAGGTTGATATTCAGGTGACAAACGACTTACTAACATTTTTTATATGCTGGGGAACTTGTCACAGTTCTCAAACATTTTACCACAACTCTGACTCTGCAAGAAGCACTGTAGTATAATAGTGGTTCTGTCACCAAAAAATGCTTGATCTTGGATATGATCTGTTAATTACTACTAATTTCTTGTCTGCTACATGTTTAAGCAACTTTAGGAGGAAAGACTAGAAGCACAGATGCTGTTACCTTGGTACAGGTGAGATACGGTGGTTTCAACAAGAGAAGGACTGGAAGTGGTGGTCATGGGAGAAGTCATCAGATTCTAAATATATTTTGCTGATGAGTTAGATGTGGAGTGTGAAAGTGTGGAGCCTAGTATAATTCACTGACTAAAAACAAGGAACTTGTAGGAAGAACAAGTTTTAGGAAAAAAGTGGGACTTGGAGATATGATGAGTTTGAGAAACCTATAACAGTGCCAAGCAGAGATTTTGAGAAACCCAAGTTTGACAATAGAAGTCTGGAGTTCTGGGGACAAGTTATGAGATTTTGATGGTACTTAAAGCTTTATGAGATTGGATGAGGTTACCTCAGGAATGAGCATAAATATAAAAGAGAACAGCCAAAAGACAGAGACTTGGCCAACATTTAGTTTGTAAAGACAAGGAGGATTAACCACAGGAAACAAAAAGTCATGGCCAGTGACTAGGAAGAAAACTAGGAGAGGCCTTCATACAAAAATAAAAACTGTGACAAGAAAAAGAGTGATCATCAATATCAAATGGCTACAGACAGGCTGAGTAAAAGAGACTAAATATCCAGTATAGCAGCTACTTGTCTTAGCAGCTTGAAGGTTATCAGTGACAAGTACTGTGCTTGCTACTCTTTAAGTGCCTAACTGAAGTGGATTCCAAGAAAATGGAGACAACAAATATAGACAAATTTTGCACCCCCCAGAAGGTAGCCAATTAAGCGAAAAAGACAGAGATAAGGTTGTGATTTACTCCCTTCCAAAAATTTATTTTACTTTAATTTTTAACTGTAGGTAACAAAAAATTCTTCTGTACTTTGTTATAATTACACATTTTTATTAGTACACAATAAAAACATAATCATAAAAAAAAAGAGCACAGCACTGGTTGAATTTATCTACCCCTTCCCACATCCTCCTAAACTAGGAACTATGCTAGGCACTTTCATAAATGTAATCTCATTTAACTTTTAAACAATGCAGAGAAATAGGTATACTGCTTATCACTATTTTAAAACTGAATAAAAACAAGGCCCAGAGGTGTTAAGTAAACTGCCCTCTGTTAAGCTGTAAACCATAAGGATTTGAGTCCAGATCCACTTCTAAAGCTATTCTCTATAGATTTTTCATCTAATAAGTCCACTTCTTAGGAAAGATTAAGAGACACTGCCATCTACTTCAGGGTTCCTAGTGTTACCCACAGGATATTTCCTTTCAAGAAATATAGCACTGTACAATTCAGTGTTATCGACATTTAGAATCTCAGGCAGCTACTACTCTACTCTACCAGATTATGTGGATACATTGTCTGATTTTTTAAGAGGAGCCAGAAGTCTGCATTTTTTGTGTGAAATCAACAGACAATTTTTATATTAACAATTGATTTAAAAATTTTACAATCATTGGTAAGCTAATCAAATACTATTTGCACACTATATGTAGCTTTTGGGTGGTTACCAGTTGTGGTCTCTATAAGTCTTAAATACCTCCTCCTCCTAAGTGCTTTTCTTCAGTGTCAGCAAGCTAATAACATATCTGTCTTTAGAAATTATGTGTAAGACATGCTACAATATTAAGAAACAGCTGGCACTTGGATGGCAATCTAAGGTAAATGAGAATTCCACTTCTACAGTTTCTCAAAAATGACTACAAGTATAGCTAGTACGTACTACAAAAACTACAAAGATGAGTAGGATATAGCACCCATTCTAAAGAAACTTACACGTAGCTGGAAATGGGCAAATTATAACCCTATAATGAAGCAAATTAGGTAGGACCTTAAGGGAGAGGGAAAATTTACTCTCCCAGTATAAAGATAAGATGTCACTGTCACACAATTGGGGAACATAGGTAAAAGAACAATGAATTCAAAAATTATCCCAAATACAAAGGAAATGAAATCAAAGGAAGAAAATCAAGCTACAACAACAGAAGAAATGAAACTAAACCTTTGAAATGAATTACAAATTTGAATCAGAAGGTGCTACACATTTTAGAAAGAAAAAAAGAAAATCCCAGTGAACACACCGAAACCGTATCCTTCATACTGCTGCCGTTCGCGCGCCATCGTCTGTGTGATGACTGTCTCCCGGGAGTGGTGCCGCCTTCCCTGCCTGTCTTTGATGCTGTTATGTAACTCAATCTGCTCCAGTTCATTGCTGAATCGATTCAAATACCTGAAAACGTAAAGAAAATTATTTTAGTTAGGATGTCTGTACATTTGGCCTGTATTACTACATTTAAGATGTGCTTGCTACTCTTTAAATTTTACATTCCTCTGAGTTCCCCAAGTCCTCGGACCTTTTTACCCCTGCCCTAGATAATTCAACCATCTCTGTAACTTCAGGGACCAAATCCCAACCTGCTAACAAAGTATCTGTTAAGCCGCAGACTCTCACTTCAGTCACCTACTGGACGTCTCTATCTGGGTGTCCCTTAGCGTTCGTCCTCACCACATGAAAACTGAACTTCTTAAAACCCCTGCTCCCACCTGTTACCCACCAAACCTTCTCTATCTCTTGAACTCCCCGTGTCAGGAAATGGTATGACCATTTACCTGCTTGCCCAAGCCAGAAATGCAGGTGTTTCCCTTGACACCTCTCTTTCCCTTTTCTTCCACATCTAAATCGTCACTAAAGTTTGAGACTTCCACCTTTTTAGTATCTCTGGAACATGTCCATTTCTCTTCACCATACATAACCAAGCAGAGGCCATCACCACCCCCTGCCTGGATTGTTACCAGATTCTCAACAGTCTCCTGGCCAAGGGCATCACTGCTTCAGCATATTCTCCTCAGTCTCACTCCTGCGACCCTTCTAAACTTCAACTACGATCACTTCAGGTGCTTGCTGTAAAAGCCTCCCATGGTTCCCATCTCCTACAGGATAAAGTCCAAACTCGTAGCCTGACAACTGGGATCTTTCATGAGCCGGTTGCTGCTAATTCTACTTGCCACATTTTCCTCCTGGAACTTGTTATTTTGTGATAGTTAAGTGTCTAGTACTTCACTAAATTTGTCATCTTTTTTTCTTACCTCTGGGCCTAAGATTTTTAATGATTTTTTTCCCTCTGTTAATTCTTACCCTTCAGGTGTCACTTTAAATGATATTTCCTCCAGAAAGCCTTTCCTGATCCCATAAAACTAGGCTAACAACCACTCTGAAACCCAGAAAATTAACAAATATACCAAAGTGCTAAGCCAGGACATAAATACAAAGTTTATCTGGTAACAAAGCCCATTTGCTCTTCTATACATCTAGAACAGGACTCCATCTCTTAAAAAAAATCACACTGAGGGTGCATGGGTGGTTCGGTGGTAGAATGCTTGCCTTACATGCGGGAGACCCAGGTTCTATTCCCAGACCATGCCCCACCCAACCCCCCCAAAAAATTATGTTGAAGCATTCCCCTTTCTGATCCTTTATAATATGTTCAGTATTTACCTTTCAATTAATTCGCAAGCATCTTTCTTTGAATATTCTACTTTTTGGGGATCAAGGTGACTGTGAAACCACTGTAGTTTTTCACCTATAAACAAGTACCAAGACAATTTTAAAACACCATGAGTCATCATTTAAGTAAAGAAGTATTCATTATAATTTTCAACATTAATGTGTTTAAAACAGCAACAAAATTTATTTCAATGTTAAATACAAAGCCTTGTGTAGGCTCAAAGCTAATAAAACCATTCTGGCAGAAATTAAACTGTCACATCTTAATTTAAGGAAGAGACTGGGGTGGGAAGGATGCTCTTCTATAAATATATTTCTTATCCAATATGCAGAAAAAAAATTAAAGAACACTTTAACAGAATACAAAGTATTTAAAAAGCAAAAAATAGGACCTGTATAAAATAAAAAAAACTTGACTGCTAATGATAAAAATGATATTTGCTAAACACTTACTAAGCAGCAGACATTATGTTAAGAGTTTTACAATCCTATGAAGAGCAGTTCTATTACTATCACCGTTTTACAGATGAGGCAGTTTAAATAGACTGCCCAGGGCCTTGAAGTAGGTAGATACTGATAGACATTACCAAAGAGCTTATAAATCCCATCCTTATGAACAATCAGATCATTAGGATCTCTTCCAATTATATTCTCCAATATTGAGATAAAGAAATAGCCCTACCCAGCATGCTGATATTTCATTAAGAAATACTTTTCTATTGCCTGGCAAAGCGTCAGAAATGAGTCCAAATACCTTTAATTTTAGTAACAATGCCTAATAGTCATTATTTCAAATATCTCAGTCCTTCTGAGATGGCCATTAATAAAAATTAACAGTAAGTTTAAAAACAAAAATAAGGGGATCATGACACAGAGACCCAGACTGAGGATGTGTGTACATACATCATTAAACCTGAATTATTGTTTCCATAATGCTTAGACATACCACGGTTAGGGAGCTAGATATTAAGCTATATATATATATAATGTATATATATTTACACACACACATATATGAAAATACAAACTGAACAGTTTCTAGAAAAATGAGCTAGAAATTATTAACACTGTCTATTCTAAAAGTTAACAATTGCTTTTCCTGTTTTGGTTTTGTCTTAGTCAAGTCAGGCAAAGAAAATTCACTGAGATTCACTCTACTCTCACCTACTTACCAATAATGTTGAGACGCAAGGCCTTTTCATTCTTCAATCTTAGAAGATAAAGTATATAAGTGTTAGAAAATTTCTAAAACAATTTTTAAAAATCAGTCAAAACAACAAAAAGAAAAACTGCCTAAAGAGTTTTAATTCAAAGACCCAAAATGCATATAAGAAAATTAACATTGTTAACATGGAAACATTTAAAATCATGCTTCTATTTTAAATCACTGAAAGAAAATGTTATTATAAACTTTTTTTAGGCTCTTTGATGACTAAACAAAGCCTATAGGAAAAAAACATTTTGAAAGCACAAATGAAATACAGATGGGATTAAAACAAACATTCAGGTGTTTTATGTCACGATGAAATATATATAATAGGCACAAAAAAGTAATGAATACCTTTTAAAAGACTGAATGCTATCACCAAGACCAAAATGTATTACTGTTATTTTTTTAAACTTCAACAAGAAACAAAATAGAATGATTCCTTTTCATGATTGAAAAGAATTGTAACATAAGAAAAAACTCGTTTATTCTCAGATAACAGACTGGTTAAGATATGCTTCCAATTATTGATATTTTAAATTCTATATACTAACTCATTCAGAAGACACCTCTGGATATCTCATTTCTGTCAGACTTGATGTTAGTTCTTAGAGATAAAGCGGTAAACAAAAGATCCACTGTCTTTTCCTTAACAAAGATTATGAGCTAGACGGTGGTTAAGAACACAGGGAAGTATACAGAGCCAAAGTAACTACAGGACTTCTTAGGATTCAGGAAGGTTTTCCAGAGGATGCACTCATAAAGCTACAACCTGAACAGGACGGGACTCATGAGAACAGGAAAAGAAAAATATTTTAACTAAGAACAGGGTTTTGTATAAAGGGGAAATGCACATGGCTTCTATCCACAAAGGAGTAAGCTGACAAGGTTTATGCCCACTTTAAACAATCAGAAAACAAAATTAATAAAATGAGGTTTTTGTTATCAAGTTTTTAGTCACAGAATGGGAGAAAATACTGCAATATAAATAACAAAGGACTTGTATCCAGAATATACAAACAGCTCATACTAGTCAATAACAGACAAAAAACCCAATACCAAAAAGGGCAAAAGATCTGAACAGATTCACAAACATACAAATGGCCAATAAACACATAAAAAGATGCCCAATATCATCACTCCTCAGGATATGCAAATTTAAACCATGCTGAGCTATCACTATACCTACTACAGTGGCTAAAATTAAAAAGACTGGCAACAGCACATGTCAGAGGATGTAAAACAACTCTCACATACTGGTGATGGAAATATAAAATGGCACTATCTTTTTGGCAATGCAAAACTTTATAAAACCCTTTTTATATAAAAACAAGTGGCTGGCCCCTTAGTTTGCCAATCCCTGAAAATAGCCCAAATTGGAAATAATCCAAATAACCATTAGCAGGTAAATGGATAAACAAACTGTATAGCAATACAATGGAATGCTACTCAGCAATAAAAAGGAGGGACAAAACATGAAATAGCATAAATTTCAAAAACATTGTAAGTGGAAGAAGTTGGCCCAAAAGACTATATACATATGATGGAATCATATGAACATTAGGAAAGATATATTTTATCTACCAAAATAAAGACCAAATCAGTGGCTGCCTGAGGCTAGAGGTGGGAAGATGCACAAGAGAATCTTTTGAGAAAGAGAAATGTTCTATATATTGATTATGATGGCTACACCAATGTATATTATCATCAAGACTCAAAAACTGTACATTTAAAAATGGATCTATTTTTATGTTAATTGCACTTCAAAGTTGATTTTAAAAAAACAAAGAACATTTCATAACAAGGTGGAGAATGGCTTTGAGAAGAATCCATTTCTAGAAAGAAGAATATAGTTCAAAGTCACTAACAGTAATTCTGAATGGCTTCAATGGGAGCCTAACCAAAAATAGTATCGATAACTGGGATGAAGAAAAGTAGATAATTTGAGAATCACTTTAAACTGTAACTAAATATAAAAATGTAAAATTCTTACTAAGATAGATAATGGGTAAATGTGATTTTTACAGATAATGTTTAAGTGAGGTAATATCAACAAGATTAATTCTCAGAGGTAGTGTTTTCTAGATATTTACCCATTATGTTCAGTTTCTATTTGTTAATTTTTTGTAATAAGTCATTTTCATTTGGCATCTAGAGTTCTTTGCCACATACTCAGGACAAGAGATAACACTGCATAGCGATAATATGTTGCCATGGTAACAAAAAATCATAACATCAAGTAAGTCATTCATATAAAATACCCATTTTCTCCCTGCAAATTGTACATAACGCGAAATGTGCTAATCGTCAGTGTATTAGTTTCTTTTAACATTAACAGAAACAGTATTTCACAGAGTTTTCAAATGCTGACAATGAGCATGTTTGAATTCATCTTTTAACATAGCTACTACTAACTCTTGCAGCGCCTTTAAGTAGAATAAGTGGAGTCCATCACTACGAGTCAACCTGATTAATCCAGCAGGTCAGGTTTTGTATCCTCTACCACTTATCAGAGGCACAGTTCCCTAACAAACATTCTCTCTGACCTTTTCCCCAGTTCTTCCCCCCAAAAAGGAACCCTAAGAAGTAGTACAAAGAATCCTGGGTTCTGTAGGAAAGTTTGGAGACTGGGTAGTCCACACTGCCCAGTTACTTTTGTTCCTTAGACAATCACCCTGTCTTTTGAGGACTGCAGATAATGTATCTTTGGCAGGCAGACACTACCAAAAGATGGTAGCTTGATATTCATGTCTTTGTCTTCCTTGAGCATGGCTGGACCTAGTGATTTACTTCTAACAAATTAAATAGGGAAACAGTGATAGATGTCTTGCCAAAATTAAATTACAAAAAGACTGTCCTTTGTCTTACCCACTCTCTCTCCCTCTGTCTCAGATTCCTTACTTTGAGGAAAGCAAGCTATCATGTTTTGAATAGCTCAATAGAGAGGTCACACAACAAAGAACTAATGTCTTCAGCCAACAACCAGCCATGACCTAAAGTCTGCCAACAATTATATGAGTGCATTCAGCAGCAGACCCTCCCCCTATTAAGCAGTTTGTAACCACCCTAAGCTAAAAGTACGCAGCTAAGCGGCACCCAGATTCCTGAGCCACAAAAACTGTCAGATAATATATAAATATTTATTACTTAGCTGCTAAATAATAAATTGCACAGCAATTTCTAAGAAATCAGAGGTATTTCAAGTTAACATTAAGTCCCTGTGCTAGTATTGTGCATTGTGTAACCCGAAAACCCATGTCCTTTAATCCTGATTCAGTATTGTAGGGTGGAAAACCTTTTGAACAGATTATCTCCAGGAAGATGTGGTGTATTTAATTTTGGGTGTGGCTTTAATAGGGGGAATCTTTTGAAGAAACTTCAGATGCAAAAGCTTAGAGAACTGCTGCTTCAGAGCTAAAAGACATACGGATGTTTGGAGATGCTTAGAATGCCAAAAGAGAGAGCAGATGCCCAGATACGAGCAGAGCCCAGAAGACATTGCATGTACCTTCCCAGGTGATGCAAAGCAAGTACGAATCCAAAGTTGTGTCCTAGAGGAACTAAGTGAAGGCCAACAGATGTCTAGAGAGGAAACCACAGGAAAGAGGCTGAAAGCAATGGAGCCCAGGAGCAAGGGACCAGCAAATGCCAGCCATGTGCCTTCCCGGCTGACAGAGGTGTTCTGGAAGGCATTAGCTTTCCTTGAATGAAGGTAACCTCTTGTTGGTGCCTTAATTTGGACATTTTCATGGCCCTTTTCTATCACCTTGCCTATAGTTGTCCCAACTGCCTGGGTATCTTGTTAACAATCATATGCTGAAAACATGTGACTAAGCATTTCTGTCTTACTGAAAGCATGGCTTTAGTGTTGGGAGATCAAGAACATTTCAAGAGGATATTTGACTATGTTCCCACTTAAATGTAAATACAAGTCATAGACATTGATGCTACTACACAAAACAACAACATGTATGCAAGCTTAAGCCTATGTTTCACAGCCATAAAATATGGCAGACAATACTAAAACTATATCTTCGTTTGGTTCTGGGGCTATGACTTGTGAAAATGACACCTTTTTAAAATTTTTCTTAAATCTATTTTTATTAAAGAAGCTGTAGATTTACAAAAATATCATGCACAAAATAGAGTTCCTATTAACCGCTGGTATTTTTTTTTTTTTTTTTTTGACATGGGCAGGATCCGGGAAGTAAGCCCAGGTCTCTGGCATGGCAGGTGAGAACACTGCCACTGAGCCACTGTTGCCTGCACCTCCCTCCTATTTTTAACATTTTACATTGTATCTTTGTTACAACTAACGACAGCATATTATTAGAATGTACTATTCGCTACAGTACATAGTTTACATTAGGGTTCACTGGGTTCTACAGTCATATGATTGCTGTGTTTTATTATTTTTTTAAAATCTGTTGTTCTAGCAACATAAATACCACCTTAAATTTCCCCCTTTTAATCACATTCAGATATATAAATCAGTGGTGTTACTTGCATCCATAATGTTGTGTTACCATAACCACCATCCATTACCAAATTTCTTCTGTCACCCCAAATAGAAACTCTGTAACAATTAAAAATTACCTCATCTCCCTCTCCTACCCCAGGCCCTGGTAACCTATATTCTAGTTTCTGACTCTATGAGTTTGTTTATTATAATTGTTTCACAGCAATGAGATCATACAACATTTGCCCTTTTCTATTTCACTCAATATGATATTTTCAGTATTCAATATTTAATATTCAACAATACCTACATGTTGTTGCATGTATCAGAACGTCATTTTTTTATGGGTGAAAAATATTCCATTGTATGTATATGCCATATTTTGTTAATCCATTCGTCTGTTGATAGACACTTGAGTTGCTTCCATTTTTTGGCAATTATGAATAATACTGCCACAAACATCAGCGTGCAAGTATCTGTTTGAGGCCCTGTTTTCAAATCTGGGGAATATATACCTAGAAGTGGAACTGCCAGGTCATAAGGTAATTCTATACTTAACTTTCTGAGAACTACCAATTTTCCATAGCAGCTAAACCATTCTACATTCCTATCAACAACGAACGAATGTTCCTGTTTCTCTACATTCTAACACTTGTTAATTTTTATTTTTTTAATAGTAGCCTCCCAATAATGGGTATCTCACTGTGATCTTGATTTGTATTTCCACAATGATTAATGATATTGAGCATCTTCTCATGTAGTATTTGGGATGGTGACTTTCTAAAAATAAATAATAAAAAAGGAGAAAGCTCAATCTATTTAGAACAGTACCCAAGCAACAAAATCATTAAGCTGAAAAAGGTAACTAGCAACCTCATAATGTTAAAATAGAGCTTAGACCAGTAGACGTTGCTTTGCACAAGTTATATATGAAACTAGCATGTTATTCTGTTTTATCCTTCTATAATTCTTTTTTTATAAAGCTGATTCTGTAAAATAATGCATAAAATTTTAAATATACTTGACAACATATTCGAGGCTCATGTTCACAAATACTTACAATGAACCAATGTGCTTAATCATATTTTAAAGCAGTATATCCTAATATATGGCATGTATACCACTGGTAGTAGTAAGATGATTTTTAAGTATTTTATGAGCACATAATTAAATAATCTTTAATCAAATGATACTTTTTTCAACTTTTTTTTCTATCTTTTCTGATTTCACTAAGGAGAAAACCCAGTTTAGTTTATTTTAGAAATCTTCAAAACCTTGCCAAATCTTTTCACCCAAGATAAAGTAAGCATGCCCCCAAACTCAGAGACTTCAGGGCAGGCAATAGCACTTACCTGGTTTTAGCAAAGATAAAATGTCTCCTTTTAAAAAATGATATTTAAGGGGGAATTTGTTTTAAAAGAACAACATTCAGTAAATAACTGTATATATCAGTGGTTCTCCAAGTATGGGCCTTATACCAACAGTAACACATCAGCACTACCTGGAAACGTGAAAGAAATGTAAAAAATTGGGACCGGCCCCAGACCCAATAAATGGTTGAAACCTCTAGGGGTAAGGTTCAAAAGGTGTTTTAACAAAATTTACAGATATATGTCATGTACAACTAAAGTTTGTGAAATACTCGTATAAGTGACAGTAGAAACTGCAAGTCACTAAAGTAATATGTTAAAAATATACGCCAAAAATCATAAAAGTTATACAAAAATGCCTGAAGTTTGAAAAATACTGTTTTACAGCAGCACTGCTATCATTATAATAAATTTATAATAAAAAGAGAGGAAGGGAGGGAGAAATATGACTATGCAGTCACAGCATTTAACTCTTCTCTTGTGAAAAACTTTAAGTCAATTCATTGTGAAACAACTGAACTTTACGAGATTATGGTTTTAAGTCTTAGATAAGGAATCAATATATAACAATGGAAGTGCTAGGTTCTATCAACTGCAATGAAAATGTATCTAACCTAAGTTATTCACTGAAATGGTAAGACTACTCTAAAATAGTCAAAATGATTATTTTGTCTCTATAACTTCATTTTAAGCAATTTTTATGAGTTTCTGCACCAGTTCCTGGGAATCGGTATAGGCCAAAGATGGAAGGGAGAATCAGCAAACTGAAAAGTCTGGGCGGCTGAACAGAGAAAGGAGACCAAGAGGCAGGAAGAGAAGAAAAGAAGGAATGTTATGTATCTTCACATTCTTGAAAAGTTTCCCATGACTCTTCACTTCGGGAATGCAGGCACACTTCTGGAGTGGCAGAATAAGGAACTCAAAAAACCCACTTTACGTAACACCATTAAAAATCTTTCCATAAAAGCAATAAAAAACTAACAAAAATTGTCATGATGAACTTTTCCAGAATTCTGGAAATTAATCACAGGCTTACAGCAATCTAAACAGCATTTACTCAAGAAAAATGGCTGAAACTCAGTAACAGTGAGCTCTGTGGTGTTTTAATTTGATTCAATCCCACACCCCTCTCTTTGAGGCAGGCTTGAAAATTTGCTACTCATGGGAGCTGAAAACACCATCATGCTAGCAGCCACTATGGATGAACAAATTTTGAGCTCCTGAAAAGTCTCATCCCTAGGGAACTGTCACTATTTGACCTGTCTGGGAATTACAGCTTGCTGAAAAGCTCCATTCTCAGATCTTATATTTAATTCTACCTGACTCACAGCTATTTCTATGCAAATAGCCATATCCCCAGGGCATTTCTTATAAACCATCAATGGCAACTACTTAACATAAGGCTGCTGCCTAAAATGACATTACTATTTGGGGCTAAAAAGGGACTAACCAAAGTACTTAAAAGAGAAATCTGAGCAACAGACAGTATATAGAAGACTTTGAATAGTCCAATATATTCTTGGAAATCTAGAATGCCATGTGCACATCTAGGGCTGTATTCCCACCAAAGAAAGACCTGAGATGACCCTAATTTCTCACCTCTGGCTGATCCTGAAGCTCCAATGAGCTGAAGGCAGATTTAAATTGCATACTGTAGCAGTATAGCATGCCCTTAACACATGTAGCCCCTCAGCAGAGGCTGGGAGACTTATTCATTAAAAGCATTTAAGGAAATCTGTATCCAATCATTTGCTAACCATTAATGAAGAAGAAACTTCAAAGGCCACATATCAACAAAGAATACAGACTAAAAATCATTAAGCTAACAAACAGCAACAAAAAACAAGCCCTGGGAGGAACTGCACGCTTTATTATTTAAAATGCCCAGTTTTCAACAAAAAGTTATGTGACATGCAAAGAAATCAGAGAGCATCACCCAAACTTGGGAAAAAATAGCATACAATAGAAACTATTTCTGAAGAAGACCAGATGCTGGATTTACTGAACAAAACTTTAAATTAGCTATTGTAAATATGCTCAAAGAACTAAAGAAAATCAAGAGTTAAAGTTCAGTATGAAAATGATATTTCACCCAACACAGAATATCCATAAAAACAGAAATTACAAAATTGAACCAAATAGGAATTCTGAAGTTGAGAAGTAAAATAACAGAAATGAAAAATTCACTAGAGTTTCAACAGCAGATTTTTAACTAGCAGAAGAATGAATCCGCAAACCTGTTAACAGATTGTGCTGGTTCAAGAAGATTATGTACCCTAGAAAAGTCCTATTTTAATCCTAATCCAATCTTCTCGTAGAAGAAGATTGAATCCCTATTCAATAATGTGGGTTGAAATTTTTATTAGATTATCTCCACAGAGATGTGACTCACCCAATTGTGAGTATTAATCTCAGATTAGAGGAAGATATAACTCCACTCATTCCAGGTAGGTCTTGATCAGTTTACTGGAATCCTTTAAAAGAGGAAATGTTTTTGGAGAGAGGATCCATCAAAGCAACAAGAACCACAAGAGCTCATGTAGCCAGAGACTTCTGCACATGAAAAAAGAAAATGCCCCTGGGGGAGCCCATCAAACAAGAAGCCTGGAGAAAAAGCTAGCAGACACCTACATGTTTGCCATGTGCCTTTCCAGAGAGCCTTTCTTGAGTGACAGTAACTTCTTGTTGGTGCCTTAATTTGGACATTTTTATTGACCTGCTTTAATGAGTACATTTTCATGGCCTTACAACTGTAACTTGCAACTTAATAAATTTCCTCTTTTAAGTCATACCATTTCTGGTATATTGTATTCTGGCAACTAGCAAACTAGAACATAGATCAACTGAAATTATCCAGTATAAGCAACAAAAAGAAAAAGAATGAAGAAAAACGCAAAGAACGTCAAAAGACCTCTGGGATACCATCAAGCACACCAACACAAGCAAAATGGGAGTATATGAAAGACAGAAGAGAGGATAAAAAAGCAGAAAGGCTATTTGAAGAAATAATGACCAAAAACTTCCCAATCTGATGAACACATCTAAGAAATCAAGGAATCAACAAACCAAGGAATCAACAAACTATAGGCAGGATAAACTCAAAGAGATCCATATCTAGCAAATCACAGTCAAACTGTCAAAAGAGAAAGACAAAGAAGGAATCGAAAGTAAAGTGACTCATCGCATATAAGAGACCCTTCAACAACAGAAACCATGAAGTACAGAAAACGACCTTCAACTAAGAATTACATATTCAGCAAAATTAACCTTCAAAAATGAAGATGCAAGATAAATAAAACTAATAAGAATTTCAGACCAGTTCTACAAGAAATACAAAAGGGAATCCTTCAGGATGAAATGAAAGGACGCTGAACAGTAACTCAAATCTACATGAGAAATAAAGAGTACCAGTAAAGATAACTACATAGATAAATATAAACGAGAGTATAAATGTATTTTTGTTTGTAAAACTTTTCTTCTCCTAATTTAAAACACAACTGCATATGGCAATAATTTTATAAAAGTGTTGATGGGCTCATAATGTAGATATAATCTATATGACAATATTACAAAAGAGAGGGTGGGAATGAAGCTATAATGTAGCAAAATTTTTGTATACTATTGAAATAAAATTGGAATTATTCCAAATTATACTGTTTAAGATGTTAACTGTAACCCCCAAACACTAAGAAAATAACAATATATACCATAAAAGAAACAAGGGAATTAAAATGGTATACGTGAAGGCAATCTTATGGCTATATTCACTTTTTATCACCCCAGTAAAACTCCCTCATGGTCACTAATGATTTCCACATTAATAAATCAAATAATGAACTTTCAGTGCTTATATCAATCAACAGACACAGGTTGATCCCTACCTTTTATTTGAAATACTATCTTCTATTTCTTCCAACATATTGGCCATTCTTTCTGAGTTTTACCTGTTGGATTCTCCTCCTTTCCTCAACCTCTATATGCTGGAGGGTCACCAGACTCAATCCTTGGTTCCCTTCTTTTTCTATCTACAGAAACCCCTTAGGTGATCTCACAAACTCTCATGGCTTGTAATCCCAGATGCCTCCCAAATTTGTGTCTACATCCCTAATGCTAGACTCAACATATTCAAATGTCCATTCATTATCTCCTCCTATATGTCTAATAGGCATTTTAGCCTATATATGTAGCTGCACAGCTAAATCTCCCTCACATCTTTCACCTCTGTACTAAAATGTAACTTCCTCAGAGAGGCCCTCTATGACCATCCTTTATAATCCAGCACTTCTCTCTCACTCTCCATCCCATCATACGTATCACAACCTGTTATTTAAATTTATGTTTTATGTAAATTCTTCAAAAGCAGAATCTTTGTTTACTGTCTTATCTTCAGTGCTTAAAGAATACTCAAAAATATTAAGGACAAAGGAAGGAAATATTAAATTGATAAAGGATATCTGTTTGAAGGATAAGTGTATAAATGGGCTTTTCATTAATGCATAATGCAAATGATAAAAATATACTTACTTTTCCTTTTTTTCTTGTTTGTGGGCCTCTCTTGTAATTTGAGCTGCTTTTCTACTGTATGGGTGAATGACTTTTTTTTCCCGTCCTGTACCTTTTCCCTTTGATGCTTTAGGCTAAAATTTAGAAAAACACATGAAACATACAGTCAGATTCAAAAGTGATTCCTGTTATAAAATTACTTTTAGAAAGGGATCAGACTTCAACTAGAGCTATGAATGAAGCAGATCTGCACAGACTAGGGTAGATCAGAACACAGGGTTAAGGATGATACCATTCATATCTTAAAACTTCTACTTCTGTGTGAGACCAAAGGGAAAGATGTTTATTTGGTGAAAAATTTATTTTGGGTAGTGCAGACCTGATTTAACTTGTATGGTCAGTTTAGTTGAACACCATAAGTACATGGAATCTTAAACAGTGAGATCTTGCTGGTTTGTCCAAGTTAGTGTGATGCACCAACAGATCCCAGAGTAATCTGGGCAGTGATAAAGAAGTATTTGCAAAGTTTCCTTGGGGGACTGGGGAGAAAGAAGGAAATATTCAACTATCTCATTTGGAGAATTCCTGATATTCTTGCAAGCGGTGGTAACAATAAAATCAATAGGCTGAGCCCTCAATCTTGGGTTTTGCCCCTATGAAACTTATTCCTGCAAAGGATAGGCCAAGCCTATTTATAATTATGCCTAAGAGTCATCCCCCAGAGAACCTCTTCTGTTGCTCAGATGTGGCCTCTCTCTCTAAGCTGACTCGGGAAGTGAACTCACTGCCCTCCCCGCTAGATGGAACATGGCTTTCAGGGGTATAGCTCTTCCTAGCAACATAGGTCAGAACTCCTAGGAAGAGATGGGACCCCGCATCATGGGATTGAGAAAACCTTCTTGACCAAAGGGGGGATGAGAGAAATGAGACCAAATAAAGTTTCAGTGGCTGGGAGATTTCAGAGTGAAGAGGTTATCCTGGAGGTTATTCTTATGCATCCCTTTTTACTTTATAGTGTATTTGAGTGGCTGGAGGGAAGTACTTGAAATGGTTGAGCAGTGTTCTGGTAGCCTTGAGTCTTGAAGAGGTTGTGTAATGATACAGCTTTTACATTGTGCCCTTGTGATTGTGAAAACATTGTGTCTGGTGGTCCTTTTATCCAGAGTATGGACCGATGAGTAAAAAAATACTAGAGGGGATAGAGGGTAAAATAAATTGGGTAGATTGAAATACTAGTGGTCAATGAGAAAGGGGGGTAAGGGGTATGAGATGTATGAGTTTTTTCTTTTTTTCTTTCTTGGAGTGATGCAAATGTTCTAAAAATGATCATGGTGATGAATACACAACTATGTGACAATATTGTGAGTCACTGATTGTATACCATGAATGGACTGTATGTGTGTGAAGATTTGTAAACAAAAATATTTTTACAAATAAAATTTTAAAACAATAATGTAACAGAAATACACTGAGCCTAAAACACTATATATGAATCAGGACAAATGAGCCAGACTTGCTAAATAATTCTAACAGGCTTCATTTCTACGGTCATAGCAGGAAATATAAATTCAGAACTACTCTCCAATGATATCAAACAGCAAAGAAAGGCACAGAAGGAGTCAATAATATCAGTTTTTACCTGGTCCATTTTCAAAGTTGGTAGAGAGAGTGCAGATGAAAGAAAGAAGACTCAGGACTGGAAATCTGTATTACAGTTAAGAAGATTAAGAAGGTAGAAAGAATACAGGATGTCACTGGGAGCCTGACTGTAGAGGTTACGCGTGGAGCAGAGTAAGTAGCCAATCACACAAAATTAAAATTAGTCTCATAGCCTGTGCAAATTTGGAACAGAGGAGGTAACAGTAGACCCCTCAAAATTAGCATATCAAAAAGGGAACAAATTATTCTCCCACTCAAGTTTTACGTCAGTTAACTAGGTCACAATTCACTCAGTTCTCTAAACCAGAAACGTTGCTTGCTTTTTATCCTACAAAATTATTTTCTAAATCTTATCTCATCTCTATTATTTAGGAATCAAGTCTGGTTCCTGTAACAAAAACCCAAATAAGAGTGGCTGAAACAAGACAAAGTTAAGCTCTATCTCAAGTAAAAAAGTTGGAGCTGGAGTTTCTGCTCCACAAAGCTTTTAGGGTCCCAGGCTACTTGCATCTTGTGGTCTATTATCCTCAGATATAACCTTTATTCACATAATCCAAGAAGGCTTAGTATCAGGTCTACACTCCAGCCAGTGAGAAACAGGTAAAAGATACTGGAAAATATACCCCTCTCCTTTAAGAGCATGATCTGGAAGTTGTACATATTACTTCTCATATCCCACTGACCAAAATTTAGCCATATGGCTATGTAAGTAAGGCTAGGAAATATAATTTCTATTGAAAAAAATCCATTTCTACAGAAGAAACAGATGAAATATATCAGGAGACAGCTATTTTCTCCAACAATCCTAATCCTCAAAAAGGCCACCATGATTAGGATGGTCTTTGGGTTCTCTCTGCCAGTTATTTTACTACACAAACCGAACTCTGCTGGTCCACAGCTAGGTCCTAAGGCCTCAGCATGAGAAAAAAAATCTATCCCCAACCTATTTCTCCAGCATTAAAAGATCCTTCAACCCATCCTCACTGAACTTCTCACAATTCCCAGACACCTCTTGCTGTTTCTTAACTTCTTGACCTTCACTTGTTACTATGCGTGCACAATGCATCTCTTTATTTGTCCTTTGATACAAAACTATTCAAAGTCACATCCATTGTAAAACTCTCCAGGTAGAATTAATGAAAATGACCATCAAATCCTCATTTATCCACAAACTCATTTCTTCAACAAGCATTCACTGAATCCTCTTCTGATGTCTTAAAAACTTGACGAGAGATATCTGAAATCCCAGATGCTACTACAAGTTGGTTACAGGTATAGATAAGGGAATAAAAAGCAAAACTATCATAAAACATACCATGTGTATTCTTTTGTACATCTCTTCATATGAATATGTGTGTATGTGTGTACATGCAAGCATGTGTGGTTGGGGGGAAAGGTTGGAAGTATGATAAGGATTTTTTGAGTATAAATTCTACTTAGCAAATATGAATCAAGTTTATGTAGTAGGCAAATTTAACCACTGAGAAAAAAGAGTGGATGTTGTGCCTAAATGCCTTTTCTGCATTAACTGAAATGATCATGTGGTTCTATCCCTTCTGTTAATGTGGTGTATTACATTATTGATTTTCTTATGTTGACCCAATCTTGCATATTAGGATAGACAAGCTTTTTAATCAATCTATTCATTAGTTTCCTCATCCAGAAAATGAGGATAATCACTATAGTTGTAGCGATTAAATGAAATAAACTTATGAAATGTTAGCTATTATTACATTCATAAAAAAGTCGGTAATTGCACATTATTAGCAAAAACACATGAATATAAAAACAAAACAAAAGGTTCCCATGGTAGCACACACTGTGAATGTAATTAAAAATGGTGGTAAAAATGGAAAATATTGAGTTGTATATGCTACCACGATAAAAAAGGTAATAAGATGGTATGTAGACTGAATTATGTACCCCAACAAAACCATGTTCTAAGTTTTAATCTACATTCCTATAGTCATGAGCCCATTGTAAATAAGACCTCATGAAGATGTCTTAATCCATCATAATGGAGGACTTACATAATGAGACGAAAACAGAAGCCAGAAATTAGAGAAAATCACAAAGAAGCAACAAGTCAGAAGTCAGTGAAAACCAGAAGAGCAGATGAAAGGAGAGTATACTACTATGTGATGAAAGGTAGAAATACAAGCTGTTCTAGTTTGCTAGCTGCTGGAATGCAATATACCAGAAACAGAATGGTTCTTAAAACGGGGAATTTAATAAGTTGCTAGTTTACAGTTCTAAGACCAAGAAAATGTCCATTACAACAAGTCAAAAGAAATGTCCAATCTAAGGCATCCAGGGAAAGCTACCTTGATTCATGAAGGCTGATGAAGTTCAGGGTTTCTCTCTCAAGTGGAAGGGCACATGGCGAAGACAGATTTTCTCTCTCATCTGGAAAGGCACATGGTGAACACAGTCAGGGTTCCTCTCTCATCTGGAAGGGTACATGGTGGACGCGGCGTCATCTGCTAGCTTTCTCTTCTGGCTTCCGGCTTCATGAAGCTCCCTGGGAGGCATTTTCCTTCTTCATCTCCAAAGGTCGCTGGCTCGTGGACTTTCTACCTCATGGTGCTGCAGCACTCTCTGCTCTCTCTGAATCTCTTTCATTCTCCAAAATGTTTCCTCTTTTATAGGACTTCAGAAACTAATCAAGGTTCACCCAAATGGGTGGAAACATGCCTCTACCTAATCCAGTTTAACAACCGCTCTTGATTAAATCACATCTCCAGGAAGATTATGTGGTAACAGATTCAAACACACAGTATTGAATAGGGATTATTCTGCCTTTACAAATGAGATTTTGATTAAAACATGGCTTTTCTAGGGGACATACAACCTTTCAAACCAGCACACAAGCCAAGGTATGTCAAAGATTATCGGCAGCCAGAACCAAGCAAGAAAAACCAACCTTGCCAATCTCTTGATTTTGGACTTCTAGCCTCAAAACTGGAAGCCAATAAATTCCTACTGTTTAAGTCAACCCACTGTTTCATACCTGTCCCAGCAGCCTGACAAGATGGATGGCCACAAAGAACTCCGCCTCCTGATAGTCATACCCTTGTGGAATCTCCTCCTTTATAATGTGGCTGGACCTACGATTTGCTTTTAAAGAATAGCATTTGGCAAATGTGATGAGATGTCACTTCTGAAATCGGGTTATGAAAGGTGCCTGATTTCCATTTTGCTTACCCTTTCTTCTCTTACTTGGCTGACTTCAGTGGAAATCAGCTGCCACTATTGTTAATTGCCTATGGAGAGGCCCATGTGGCAAATAACTGAGGGAGGCCCTCCAACAGCTAGTAAAGAACTGAGGCCCTCAGCCCAACAGTCTACAAGGAACTGAATCCCACCAAGAATGATGTGACCATGTGAGTACGCTTGGAAGTGGATCCTTCTATCAACTCCCCTACCCCAATCTTCCAGGTTGATTGATGAAATAAGACCATAGCCCCATTCAAAACCTTCACTGCACACTTGTGATAAACTCTACAGTAGAGGACTCAGAAAAGACACACCTGATTCCTGAGTAACAAACTGTGTGAAAATAAATGTCGTTACTTTAAGCTGCAAGTTTTGAGATAACTTATTACACAGGAATAGATAATTACTAATGCAGGACCAAGAAAAAAAGCAAAGATGTGTTCTTTTGCAAACACAGCATGATTCTATATATCATATAACAACTAAAATGCTTTTATTTTAAAAATATTTCATTTTAAAGGAATAAAACAAAGGACACAAAATTCCCAAGAAAAAGGATGCGCTCTGAAGCTGCTAAAACTTAACAACTGAAGTTGCATAGCTGTGATGTTTCAGCAGTATGCCCAAGTGTCTGAATTTTTCTTTAAAAACTTTCTTTAAAAAAAGAAATAGTTTGATACCCTTTGAGTATGAAAAATCTCAGTAACAGGGCCACCAAGACTTAGTACAAAGAAAGTACAAACAAATTGAACTTACATTCTGACTCAACTATGGCTTATGATTCCTTATAATAATTTATTGAAGAAATGGTTACCTCAAGGGAGGATATAAATCTACCATGAGACTGAAATATGTATAACAAAATTTATTAAATTTCAAAATACCTCTCATGCTTTTCAACATATTAAAATAAAATAAAAACAAATTCTTCAACAAGGGAAAACTGAAGTAAAATTCTTATGAATAAAATATTAATCTACTAAGCAGTCTGGGCAAGTTAAGCATCTCCTAACTGAAAAAAGCAGTCCATCTCCATCAGTCAGTAACCCCCCAAGTCTACACTGCAGTGCATCCATGGAAACAGCGCAGAGTGTAAACATGTAACTCGGTGGAGGTGGGATATACAGCGTAAGATCTATGTTTTAAAAAGCACTAAATCTAATTTTCAAAAATGTAGTGAAAATGGCATTTCTTTTCATAGGCATAATAAACAGACTGTTTAGAATAACAATGCCTGGTAGTCTGAAAAGTAACTGACATCGCAAAAATATTGAAGTCAGAAAACTAGCATTAAAGATATCTCTTGCTTACAATCTTTAGGGATTACATCAAAAAACATGGGGCAAGGAGCACCAAGAATTCACTTTAAGACATTAGTTTAAGATGCCAGTCTCTACCTTAAGAGGCAGGTAGAGATATGAGGTAAGTAAAGTAATACATGGTTATGGCACTTAGGAAAGTCTGGCCTAAAGATGCGAATTTTGGATATGTCTGGGTTATAAATACAAATGGCACTTTAAAGCCTCCAGAGATGATAAAACGCCCTACTATATAAGAGTAAGAAAAGAAAAGGGCTTAGGACTAAGCTCAGATGAAGTACAGATACTTAATGAGCACCTACTATATAAAAGGCACTTTTCTAGGAAATGCAGATACACCAGGTAGGGGGTAAGGGAGGGAACAGCTAATTTTTAACCTAATGAAGTTGACATTCTCATGTTATTCATGTTTAACTCACCAATCTTAGATTACGGGATACTCATAAGCAAAGAACATATTGTGTTAAAACAATCTCAATTCCAAAAGTACTAATAACTTCATTTTAGGAAGAATTAGAAACCCTTGGTAGTGAACACACTGCCTTGATAGGAACTACATATAATGTCATGGGAGGGTTCTTTAGGACAATGTTAAGTTTTTTAGGTCCTAGTTTCCAACACATTTTCACATGCCAAGTTATAAAAACTAATTAACTTACAGCCATTAATTATGATAACAATTGGATATCCTTGAAAGGATATATCTTAGTTTGCCCATCACATGATGATGTTCTCTCCTTTCTGCTTCTGTGACTTTCAGGTTTTCTTTATTAGGCCTCCAGGAATACAGATTAATGTCCACCCTGATTCAGTTGGCCATACTTTAATTAAAAATAATATCTTTTAAAGGTCTTATTAACAACAGGTTCACACCCTCAGGGACACGGTTTAAGATTAAGACCATGCCTCTGTTGTGATATACCTTCAATGGGAGGTGATAATGAAATAAAGAGGTTGGTTGTCTGATCAATATCTGTGCTAACATTCCATGATAAACAAATCTACACATTTATCTCATTTTTATAAAATAAAACTTCATTTTCAACTGAAAAAAGCTTTGAAAAAGACACTTTGAAAGACTGTTGCTTGTTCACTCACAAAACAGTCTATATTTTTTTCCAACTTGAACTCAATAATTGGTTTCTGTCCCCGATTTGTAACATGTTACTGACAGCTGGCCACTAGAATTCTAGCACACATTACTGTTTACCCCTCTCCTTGCTCAGGCTTTTGTAAGAACTAAGACAAAACAAAACAAAAAACTCTAGCTCATATCAGTTTGACAAGACAAGCTTATTTCTATTTAAATTAATTGTGCTTAAAGAAACCAATTTTCTATTCTGTTGGCCTGGCACTGAAAAGGAGCAAGTTGATAAATTACCTAAATAAACACTTAGATGAACAAAAACTGTGTGGAATAGGCACTGCCTTTTATGTTAACAATTATAAAGCAAGAAAGAATGCATTGTTGTGTATGAGGCAATTCACCAACAATCATCACCACCCCTGACAAACACATACCTACCGAAAGCTTTTAAAAACTATTAAAATCAATGAATAAATACATTCCAAATTTCTTAAGTATTTAAATTAGGAATAACATCTGTCAGTTTCTAGAAATCCAAATGAACTTTATCATAGAAAACATTAGCTATTTACCAAGTATTTACCAAAGAAGGGTCATGTATTTCTCACCCCAACCCTACAAAATAAGGAAACTCTAAAATGGGAACATATTGAGGCCAAAATGGATCAAGTAACTTTTAAACTGGGCCATCAGCTTCATTATTCTGTTTGCACAAAAATTAAGCCCAGTTCTTCCTCCAAAGTTAATGCTTATACGTTGCACTTGTTATAGGTTGAAATGTGTGCCTCAAAAAGACACGTTTGAGAACAAGTCCCAATCCCACAAATGTGATCCTATTTGGAAATAGGATCTTTGAACAATGATTAGCTCAAATGAGGCCAAACTGTATGACAGAGGGCCCCAATATGACTAGTGTGCTCATAAGGAAAAAATCCAAACAGGGAAAAAACAGACAGAGAAAAGACACCCAAGAGAAGACGTAGGCAAATGCATCAATAAACCAGTGGGGCATGGAAGAGATTCTTCCCTAGAGATTTCAGAGGGAGCATGGCCTGCCAGCACCCTGATTTTGGACTTCTGGTCAGCAGAGCCATGAGATAATAATCCAGTTGTGGTACTTTGTTACAGCAGCCCTAGAAAACTAAGACAGCACTGCGCTGCTCTGCAAAAAGCAATAATCAGAAACAGGAATGGGGCAATGGAAGGATGAAGACTAACATCTGCTTAAACTACTAGGATCAGGTTTAGGTCAAGATTTTGTTAAGACAAATACGCAAAACGACCAGTTATTCTCCTCCTGCAGATGAAAGAAAAAGTTCAAAGGGGTTCAGTAACTTACAACCCACATACTTTTTAAGTGACAGACCCAGAATTCAGACCTAACTTGGATCCTCTAGAAATCCAATGCTTTTTCTCACTTAAATATTTTGCTTCAAATGGTAATTAGGTCCTAGACCAGCTTAAAAAGATGCAACCCAACATGTATTAGAAATAGAATATAATAGCACTAGTCCAAACAAAGGAGCCATGTGATAAAGCAAGCAGGAATGAGTTTCTTCCCCATTATCTGGGCAATGAACCAACTTGAAGGGCAAATCAGAAAAAAAAAATCTGTATTTAACATTCTCCTACCTCCTTTTCAGAATCCCCCTTTAAGCATTTGCTCCCCAAAGATATATTTAGGCGTTCAGAGAGTTGAACACATAGCAGATATTATCAAAACATATTAAAATGCACACACAGTTAAGTAGGAAAATAAGATAAAGAATGGCATTTGATAATTCACTCTTTAGATAACAAAAGCCTACCTGAGCTGTAACTCAAGTAAGCAAAGATAAAGCTAAAACTGTACCTACCTGCTGCCTTGAACTCAAAAGATGAAGGAAAAGAAAACCCAGCTCACAGATATACATAAAAATGCAAAATCAATTATAGTGATGCAGGACAATCTCAGTAACACCACATTCCTATATACCTTCCCCACACTCAAAACAAGGAAAAGGGAGAACAGAGCACATGAATTAGGCAAAATACAATGCTGTTCCCAAAATGCCAGTCTCCCAATTAAACACCCCCTACCAAAAAGTTTTAGATTAGCATTAAGTAAAATATTCCAAGCATTCAAAGATTTGTAAATAAAAATAAAAGCATATTAATCTTTTTAAAAGTTGGTATATCATTCCATAGTCTAAAAAAAAATCCAGTTTGTTTTGTATATGAATCTCACAGTGAGAAACCTCTTTCTAAGCACTACATAACACCCAGAAGATACAAAATACATCTAGTTACATAAAAATGTTTAATTTCTGGAATGCCAAACATATCATAGATCAAGACAAAAGAGAAAAATAAAAAAAAATCTTTGCAACACATAAAAAAAGAGTAAATTCCTTAATGTAAAAAAAGTTCTTGTAAAATCAATGAAAATAAGAGCTCAACAATGTAGTAGTAAAAACATGAAAAAAGAGAACCAGGTCACGGGAAAAGTAAACACAAATTATTTTTAAGATTAAAAAGATATATGGTCTAACTCAAAAGAAATGCAAATTAAAACTTCAATAAAATAGAATCGTTACTGTGAAAGGATAAAGAATTATTAATACATTAGTGAAAGTGTGGGTGAATTAGAAGTCTCATTTATCAGTGGGATACAAATTATGATAATCTTTCTAGAGGACAATTTGATAGTTCCTAACAAGATAAAAACTGTACATTCTTCTGACGAAAGAACTCTACTAATTTATTCTACAGACATATGTGTATATATACAAAAAATACATGAAATTCCCCAATGCAGCAGTGTTTATAAGTAGCGCAAGAATGGAAATAGCTTAAATATTCATCAAAGGTCTGGCTAAATAGATTAAAGTAAAAGCAAACAATGGAATATCAGCTGTTTAAAAAGTAGAAGGTAAATCTGTACATATTTATATGGGTTGCTCTTTAAGATCAAGTAAAAGAAAAAAGGAAGGGGCACAGCAGTGTGTCTAGTGTGCTAGTAATACAAAAAAGCTGGGTAGAGGACATGCATACCTCTGAATGGACAGCTAAGAAACTAATGACGGTGGTTATTTTTTAGAAGGTGAATTGGGAGACAGATAATAGATTTGGAGGAAGTCTTACTTTATGTGGTAGGCAGAATTAAAGCCTTCCCAAAGATGTCACAGGTTTACTGGAACCTAAGAACATGCTATCTTACATGGCAAAAGGGACTTTGTGGTTATAATTAAATTAAAGATTGGATGTTCATCCTGGATTATCCATGTTAACCCAATGTAATCACAAGTGTCCTCATAAGAAAGACATGAGTCATTTTGACAGAAGGAAATGTGATGACAGAGGCAGATCACTGAGAGATTTGAAGATGTGACACTGCTGGCTTTGAGACGCAGGAACAGGCCTCGAGCCAAGGAAAGCAGCTGACACTAGAAATTGGAAAAGACACAGAAAACATACCCCACTAAATCCTCCTAATGAACACAGACCTATCAACACCCTGATTTTATTTTAGCAAGGCCCAATTTCAGACTTTTGACATCCAAAAATGTAAGATAGTAAATATATATTACTTTAAGGAATCAAATCTGTACTAATTTGTGGCAACAGCAGGAAACTAATATACTCTTCAGGAACATTATCTTTTACTCTTGATTTTTTTTTAAAAACCCTGCACACATAAATAACATTATTCTTAAAAAGGTTGGTACACTAGGTAGTTTCATTAATGTTTTTCCTTGTATTTACTACCTTTTGTCAGGTTTTAGACAGTAGCCGACTGAAAAATCAGAGAAATTGAGTCAGAGTTTAAAATTTTATTGTCCCGGGGCAAGGTTCCTGTGTCCGGGTGCTTAGGATGCGGGCTGGGGAAGCCGCGCCCCCCTAGGAGCAGCGGGGTAGGATATAGGCTAGCTAGTGGGGGGTGCTGACGATGCCTGCGGGGCCTCCTGTGGTAGGTTAGGAGTTTCGCCCGCTTTCGGGCCAGGGGCACAGCTATGGGCCGCGGCCGGGGAGCATGGCCAGCAGCCATATGCAGCGGGGGTCTTTGTCAGGGCAGGTCCTGACTGGCTGAGTTTGAACAGCTGTATGCCTGGATAGTCACAGTTTTAGTTCGGGTGGGGGCCTTCCAGCCAGAGGCTACTGGGCCAGGCCTTACACCTTTCAAGTGCAAATTTTCACTAACACGTAATCTCTTTACGCTCATTCGTTGTTTTAGTTCACATTTATAGATTGAGCCCGACAGAACACAATCCCTGACATTAAAGTATTTGCAGGCAGTCCGATGCAGATGATGCTCAGTGATATGGAAGGATACTCGAGGGAGGATGCCAGCACGCTTTCTCATGGTTTACAATCCAGCTAAGGAGAAAAAAGCACAACACTTAGGCTCTACAACAAGAGGCTTAAGTAAAAAGGTGTACAGCCGTGAGTACACACCAACTTAAAAGCACTACAAAAAAAATGTTAAACGCAAAATAAAGAAACGGTCAGTGGGATGGATTATTTTAAAAAGATGGATTTCACATAGTTGTGATATTACGATAAATATACATATATGAACTTGCGAAGTTTCAGGAAAGATTTAAAGAGAAAATAAATGAACAAAGTAACAGCAGCAAACAAGCAGAAGCTGTGCCGGTTACTACTTACCACTATTCCTAAGGTTCAGAACAACAAGAAACACCCACTAGGGGCCAGACAAGGGCCTAGAGCTTCACACTGAACTTCCCCAACAGTTCTGTCAAGTAGGTAGTGTCCTTATCTCAACTTAACAGACGGGGCAACCGAGAGTTAGGTGAAGGAACTTCTCCAAAATCACAGAGCAGCAAACACAGGTGCCAAGCAGGCCCCTGGGACTCCACAGCCCACAGCCCGAGCCACCGCGTGGTAAGTTCAGGGCGGCTGAGCCCAACAGCGCCAGCGCCAAGCAGAGCTGGAACCAGAGGAAGCCGTGCAAGAAGCTGGTGATGGTCTGCCGGGTAAGGACAGGACAGGAAACGCGCCAACGACAAGCGGTTTTAAAGCATTCCCTTCAGTCTAACGCTGAAGCAATGTGTCACTAACAAGCAGCCTGGAAGAAAGTGAAGTTCTGATAATCTAGGACCACAGCTAAATGCCAGCGGACCCCCCAAAACACAATCCCATGTAACTGCTCCAGCGCTCTACTCTGAAAGTGAAAAGGTCGAGAAAGAAAGCCGTATTTTTAAAGGGGTATAAGTCACAGAGGCATGGTGATAAAACACTGACTTTACAAAAGTGCGTATAATCCTAAAGCAAAAAAAGCAGATCGTAGATAAATATAAAAGACCATGACAGGCATGCAATGGAAAGGGAAGAAAAGGAAAGAGAAAAGGTATAAAAGACATGGCCAAAATACAACTTTCCACCGAACTTTAAACTGCTTTTATTTTATTGTTGTGCTCACTGAAAATTCATTAGAAAACAGGATACTTGTAAAACATGTCCCTATACAACAAGAACAATTTCTAAGGAATAAGTGAAAAAAAGCAAGAAAAATCGACGTACTGTTTTAGGATGCAAGTTTGTGATAGACCTACAAGAAAAACCCAGAGAACTGTAACTACAGAATTCGGATGCTGTTCACCTCTCGGGGGTACCGAAGGTCACGAAATCAAGGAGGGGCACGCAAAGGCTCCCCAAAGCTACGTCATGTCCTACTTCTCTAAAAGGAGCGCGACGAAAGCCCCTTACAACACCTGCCCCGTCTCAGGAGCGCGGCGGGAACCCGAGCTCCGAGGCCGGACCAGTGAGGCCGGGGGGCGGCGGGGGCGAGGCGGGGGCGGCGGGGGCG
>PVIY010028754.1:0-32758 GCA_004026745.1 Myrmecophaga tridactyla | reverse complement strand
TTCACATTTATTGAACTTGCATTTCACTGGTGGTACACAGTATTTCAATTTTAAAACAAATAAAAATAATTTTGTTTGTAGAATATCCCTATCCTTGAGTTTATCTTGTCCCTTCAGTTTTCAGAAATTTTAACTTAAAAAATCATATGCCTTTTGGGAATTGTATGTTTATCTGCACAATAACTAAAATTTATTTCTTCTTTGGTTGTTGAGGTGTGTTAAATTTGAAGAAGATAGTATCCATCTTCAACGATATAATTTCTACCTTGCTGTCTGTACTTTCCAGCAGCCTTAACCGCATTTTCTGAACCTTCCTCTTTAAAATCTTCATATTTCATTACTTCAGCCATAATGAAATCCTTTTCAAAATCTGTGTGAATTTTTCCTGCAGCCTGAGGCGCCTTCGTCCCTTTCCTGATGGTCCATGCACGCACTTCATCTGGGCCTGCAGTGAAAAAGTATTCTAGCTGGAGTGCTGCAAACCCAGCCTTAATGATCTTTGGCAAAGCACTTTGTGTCATGTTCGCTTCCAGATACTTCTGTCTCTCCTCAGCACTCAATTCTTGCAACTTGAGTTCCAAGGCCCCACTAAAAGGAATGACCAAGGCACCTGGGTCATACTTGTCCACCCACTCTTTAATTTTTATCAACCATTTATTTTTCTTTCTGATGTAGTCTTTCTCGGAAAGATTAACCAAGTAGACCATTGTTTTGTTTTTTTTTTTTTTTTTTAATTTGCATATGGGCAGGAGGCACCAGGGATCGAACTCCAGACCTCCAGCACGGCAGGTCAGAGCTCTGCCTGCTGAGCCACGGCAGCCACCCAGACCATTGGTTTTGAAGTCAGAAATAAGTGTTTATTTAACACTTCAATCTCTTTGTCGGTCCAATCATGAAAGAAGAGAACAGGTTTCTTTTGATCTATAACCCAGGATTTGACTTTGCACATTATATCATATTCTGGTTTTAGTTTTTTATCTCCTCCTCTCACAGCCACCTTTTCTAGTTTATCTATAATGGGCCCAATCATTTCCTCATCTTTAAGCTGAAGCTCTTCATGTATTATTTCTATATCTCGAATAGGATCTACACTTCCTTCAACATGCATGATATCATCATCTTCAAAAGCACGTGTTAGATGAAAGATTCCATCACAGGCACTAATATGAGATAAAAAAGCATTTCCCAGCCCCTGCCCATTGTGAGCTCCTTTCACAAGGCCAGCAATATCCACTACATTTAGGAAGGCAGGAATTTTGCTTGCTGGTTTGTGGTACTGGCAAAGAAAGTCAAACCTTTCATCTGGCACAGATACTCTGCTCTCATTAGGATCGATAGTGCAGAATGGGAAGTTTTCTGCTGAAGCCTGGCTATTAGTTAATACATTGAAGAAGGTGGATTTCCCAACATTCGGCAATCCAACAATACCAATTTTCAGTGATGTTCCAAATCTTCCAATGATTGGGGGTGGTTTAAATTCCATCACCTCCTTTTTTGGGGGGCATCGTGCTTGGGGCGGACGATGGCACAGGGTCCCGAGGCAGTAGGAGACAGGTCCTGCCGGCGCGGGAGGCGGGGCCTCACTGCAGTTTTTTAGTGTGCCTTCCCTAATGGACAATGACGTTGAACATCTTTCATATCCTTATTTATTCACCCATAAGATCTCTACTTAAATATTTGTTCTTATCTTCTGCTCATCTTAATGCATTGTAGTTTTTCTAATCTTTAATTTTTGAGCTTAAAGTCTGCACATGTTCAGTGTCAAAAAAACCCACAATTATAAAACACAGAAATTAAGCATTGTTTGTAATACATTCCTCATAGAGAACCACCTTTCCTCAGCTTATCTTACATTTGCACATACTAAAAATTTCTCCCCCAAACAGAGATAACATAATATATCTTGCAACTTCATTTTGTATGTGTGTGTGGCTTAAAAACAACACAAATTTGTTCTCTTACAGTTCCGGAGGTCAGAAGTCTAAAATTAAGGTGTGGAAAGAATTGGTTCCTTCTGAAAGCTTCAGGAAAGGAGGTTTCCTTGCCCTTTTCACTTCCAGAGAATGCCTGATTCCTTGGTCCCTAGCCCCTTTCTCTTACCGCTGCAAAATCTTGACACCATAGTCTCATCTAGTAATACTATAATCTCCCTGACGCCTCCTTTTTTTTTTAAGGAATTTTATTCACACACCATACAATCTATGTAACATGAACAGTATCTCTTATTATAATCACAGAGTTGTACTTTCAACACAACCAATTTTCAAACATTTTCGTCATTTCACAAAGAGAAACCCTAACCCCCTTACATGACACCACCACCACCACCCCCATTACTGACACTTAGCATTGGTCTAGTAGTACCTTTGTTACCAGTGATGGAAGAATATTATATCACTGTTAACTATAGTTCATAGTTTGCATTAGGTGCGTTTTTTCCCATATACCACCCTACTTTTAAGACTTTGTAACAGTGACATATGTTTGTTCCAGTTCACAGAAGAATGTTTGTACTATTGATCACTTTAGACATCCACAATATTTACAACATATACAATGGGATATACAGTATTATATACCATGCTTCATCCTCCGGCTTTCCTTCTAGTGACATACACGACCCTAAACTCTCCCATTCAACCACAATCACACACAATTCAGCACTATTAACTACACTCACAATAATTTGCCAGCATCACGTTTCCAAACATTTACAGTCAATCTTATTAAAAACCATATACAAATTAAGCATTAGTTCCCTCATTCTATCTTCTTATAACCCATATTCTAGATGTTAACTCCACAAGTTTGCTCATTATATTTAGTTCATATTAGTGACATCATACAATATTTGTCCTTTTATTTCTGGCTTATTTCACTCAACATAATATCCTCAAGGTTATTCCATGCTGTCACATGCATCAGGACTTCATTCCTTCTTACAGCTGAATAACAGTTTATCATATGTATTTATCACATTTTGCGTATCCATTTGTCAGCTGAAGGACACTTGGATTCATTTCCATCTTTTAATAACTGTGAATAATACTGCTATGAACATCGCTGTGCAAGTGTCTGCTCAAGTCCCTGCTTTCAGTTCTGCATATATACCTAGTAGCAGGACTGCCAGATCATATGGCAATTCTATACCTACCGTCCTGAGGAACTAACACAGACTTCCACAGCAGCTGTACGAGTTTACATTTCTACCAGCAGTGAATAAATGTTCCTATTTTCCTATATCCTCTCCAACACCTGTAGTTTCCTGTTTATATGACAGTGATCATTCTGGTGGGTGTAAAATGATAACTCATTGTGGTTTTTATTTGCATTTCCCTAATAACTAGTGACGTTGAACATCTTTTTATGTGCTTATTAGCCATTTGTGTTTCCTCTTTGGAAAAATGTCTATTCAAGTCTTTCGCCTGTTTTTAAATTAGGTTTTCTTTTTATTGTTGAGTTATTGGATTTCTTTATATATTCTGAATATTATACCCTTACTGGATATGTGGTTGCCAAATATTTTCTCCCATTGAATAGGCTGCCTTTTCACCTTTTTACAAAGTATTCTGAAGTACAAAAGCCTTCAATTTTTGAAGAGGTCCCATTTACTGATTTTTTTTGTTTGTTTTATTGCTTCTGCTTTGGGTATGAGATCTAAAAAACCACCACATACCACATGATCCTGTTGTTTTTTGAGTGTACAGGCCAGAAATCAAACCTGGGTCTCCTGCATGGTAGGTGGGAATTCTACCACTGAACTACCAGTGCACCACCTACCACAAAATCTTGATGATGGATCCCTACATTTTCTTCTAGGAGTTTCATGGTCCCGATTCCTATATTTAAGTCTTAGATGCACTTTGAATTAAGTTTTTGTATAAGATGTGAGATAGGGGTCCTCTTTTATTGTTTTGGATATGGATATCCAGTTCTCCCAGCACCATTTGCTGAAGAGACTGCTCTGTCCATCAAGTTGACGTGGCAACTCTGTCAAAGATCACTGGACCACAGATGTATGTGTGTCTATTCCTGAACTCCCAATTTGATTCCAATAGTCAGCATATCTATTTTTATGCCAGTACCATGCTGTTTTTACCACTGTAGCTTTGTAATATACTTTAAAGTCAAGAAATGTGAGTCCTCCAACTTTGTTCTTTTTCAAGATGGTTTTGGCTATTCAGGGTCCCTTACCCTTCCAAATAAATTTGATAATTGGCTGTTCCATTTCTGCAAAGTAGACCATTGGAATTTTTATTGGAATTATCTTGATTCTGTAAATCAATTGGGGTAGATTGACGTTTTAATGATATTTAGGGTACTAATCCATGAATATGGGAATGTCCTTCCATTAATTTAGGTCTTCTTTGATTTCTTTTAGCAGTGTTTTGTAGTTTTTGAACACAGATTCTTTCTTCTTTGGTTAAATTTATTCCTAGATATTTGATTCTTTTAGATGCTATTGTAAATCGAATTTTTTCTTGATTTCCTCTTCAGATTGCTCATTACTAGTATATAGAAACACTACTGATTTTTGCATGTTGATCTTGTATCCTGACACTTTGCAGAATTTGTTTATTAGCTCTAGTAGCTTTGATGTAGATGTTTTAAGAATTTTTTTTTTAACTTTTTATTATATAGTATAGCATGTATACAAAACAGAGTCAGAAAAAAGCAACAGTTTTCAAAGCACTCTTCAACAAGTAGTTACAGGACAGATCCCAGAATCTGTCATGGGCTACTATACCCTCATCTCAGTTTTTTCCTTCTAGCTGCTCCAGAATATAGGAGGCTAGAAGGAACAAATATTTTTGAATCATCCCAATCAACTTTTTTCTTTTTTCTGAAAAATAACACATATACAAAAAAGCAATAAATTTCAAAGCACAGCATACAACAATTAGTTGTAGAACAGATTTCAGAGTTTGGTATAGGTTACAATTCCACAATTTTAAGTTTTTACTTCTAGTGGGTCTAAGATACTGGAGACTAAAAGAAGTATCAGTATAATGGCTCAGCAATCATACTCCTTTGTTAAACTCTACCTTCTCTGTATAACTCCACCATCACCTTCGATCTTTTTCTTTTTTTCACAATCACACAGTCACATTGCGAAAGCTGTATCATTATACAATCATCTTCCAAGAAATATGGCTACTGGAACACAGCTGTACATTTTCAGGCACTTCCCTTCAGGCTCTTCAATATACCTTAATTAAAAAGGTGATATCTATATAATACATAAGAATAATCTCCAGGATAACCTCTCAACTTTGAAATCTCTCAGCCATTGACATTTTATCTTGCTTCATTTCTCTCTTCTCCCTTTTGTTGGAGGTTTTTCTCAATCTCCTGATGGTGAGTCCCAGCTCATTCCAGGATCTCTGTTCCACACTGCCATGAAGGTTTATACCCCTGGGAGTCATGTCCCATGTAGGGGGGGGAGGGCAATGAGTTTGCTTGTCATGTTGGCTGAGAGAGAGAGGCCACATCTTAGCAACAACAGGTTCTCTGGAGGTGACTCTTAGGCCTAATTTTAAACAGGCTTAGTCTATCTTTTGTGGAGATAAGTTTCATATGAACAAACCCCAAGTTGAGGGTTCGGCATATTGCTTTGATTATCCCCGCTACTGAGAATATCAGGAATTCTCCACATGGGGAAGTTGAATTCTCGCCATTCACCCTTTCTCGCCATTCCCCCTTTGATCTTTCAATCCCACTCTAGGGGCAATTGGGCTATGCCCATTCTAACTTCTTCATGTTGGAAGGGGCTGTCAATAGTATGGGGTAAGGAGACAGAACTAGCTGATACTCTGGGGAGGCTGGTCCCTCTAGGTTTCAGGACTTACCCGGTCCAGGGATCCATCTGGAGGTTGTAGGTTTCCGGAAAGTTACCCTAGTGCATGGAACCTTCGTAAAATTTTTTACATTGCCCTAGGTGTTCTTTAGGATTGGCTGGAATGGTTTTAGTTGGGGGTTGACAAGTTATGATAGGTAACAACGTCTAACTGAAGCTTGTGTAAAAGTGTCTTCCAGAGTAGCCTCTCGACTCTATTTGACCTCTCTCAGCCACTGATACTTCATTAGTTACATTTCTTTACCTCCTTTTGGCTAGGATGGTTTTGTTGATCCCACAGTGCCAGCGCCAGACTCATCCCTGGGACTCATCTCCCATGCCTCCAGGAGACTTTCACCTCTGGATGTCATGTCCCACACAGGGAGGGAGGGCAATGATTTCACTTGCAGAGTTGGGTTTAGAGAGAGTGAGGTCACATCTGAGCAACAACAGAGGTCCTCCAGAAGTAACTCTTAGGCATACCCTATAGGTAGGCTAAGCTGCTCTGCTACGTACATAAGCAACTCAAGAGCAAGCCCCAAGATCAAGGGCTTGTCCTATTGATTTGGGTGTCCCTAATATTTGACACAGTATCAGGGGTTTCCCCAGTGGCAAAGTTTAATAGTTCCATATTTTTTCTCTTATCCCTCAAGGGACACTGCCAATACTTTTTGATTATCTGCTTAATATATTCTAGGATGTATCCAAGCATTACATTAAGCTATTCGGGATTAAAGGTCCTTATTCTTATTCTGGGCTCCCTGTTTTTCAATTGTTCAAATGAGACAGGTTGAGTTAGATTACGCGCTACAGAAAATTTAGGCTCTGGACAAAATAAGCCTTTCTTCCTTTGGTATCCAGAAAAATAAATAAAAAGAAAAAAGAAAAAACTCATACATCCCATTCCCCTTAACCCTCCCTTCTCATTGACCACTAGTATTTCAATCTTCCCAATTTATTTTTACCTCTTATCCCACTTCTCTATTATTTATTTTTTATCCTTTTTTATTCATCTGTTCATATCCTGAATAAAAGGAGCAACAGACACAAGGTTTTTCACAGTCACATGGTCACACTGTAAAAAAAAAAAAATAGTTATACAATCTTCTTGAAGATTCAGGGCTACTGGGACACAGCTCAACAGTTTCAGGTACTTCCCTCTAGCCACTCCAACGCACCATAAACTAAAAAGGTATCTATATAATGCATAAGAATAACCTCCAGGATAACCTCTCAAGTCTGTTTTAAATCTCTCAGCTACTGAAACTTTGTTTTGTCTCATTTCTCTCTTTCCCCTTTTGGTCAAGAAGGTTTTTCTCAGTCCCCTGATGCCAGGTCTTGGCAAATACCAGGAATCAGGCCCCACATTGCCAGGGAGACTTACAACTCTGGGAGTCATATCCTACATACGAGGGGAGGGCAGTAAGTTCATCTGTTGAGTTGGCACATCTGAGCAACAAAAGGTTTTCTGAGGGTGACTCAGGCATAATTTTAAGTAGGCTTTGCCTATCCTTTGCAGAAATAAGTTTCATAGGGGCACACCCCAAGACCTAGGGCTCAGTCTATTGATTTGGTTTTCCCCACTGCTTGCACGAATATCAGGAATTCTCCAAATGGGGAAGCTGAATATTTCTTCCTTTCTCTCCAGTCCCCCAAGGGGACTTTGCAAATATTTCTTTATTCACTGCACAAATTACTCTGAGCTATATGGGGGCATCACACTACCTGGACAAACCAACAAGATCTCAATCTTGTTCAAGATTCCATGTACTTACAGTGTTCAACTAAACCGACTAAACAAGTTAAATTAGGCAATGTGCTACTCAAAATATAAATTTTGCACCAAATAAACATCTCCCCCTTTGGTCTCAGACAGAAGTTAAGGTTTTAAAATATGGATGATATCATCTTTTACCCTATATTCTTCTCTACCCCAGCCCTATCCAGATCTGCTTCACTCATTATCTCTAGCCAAACTTTTTGAACAGTTCCTATACGGGGTAGTGCTAACTTTCATAGCTTCAGGACTCTAAGTCTGGGTCTCTAGCCAGCAACCCTTCTTTGTAAAAACACTTAGAAAACTAGAAATAGAAAGAAACTCCCTTAACATGATAAAGGACATATATGAAAAACCCACAGCTAGTGTCATACTCAATGGTGAAAGACTGAAAGCTTTCCCTCTAACATCCGGAATAAGACAAGGATGCCCACTCTCACCACTGGAATTCAACACTGTACTAGATGTTCTAGCTAGAACAGGTAAGCAAGAAAAAGAAATAAAAGGCATCCAAATTGGAATGGAAGAAGTACAACTTTCACTATTTGCAAATGACATGATCTTATATATAAAAAGTCCCAAGAAATCTACAACAAAGCTACTAGAGCTAATAAACAAATTCAGCAAAGTGGTGGGGTATAAGATCAACGCACAAAAATCAGTAGTTTTTCCATACACTAGTAATAAGCAATCTAAGAGGAAATCAAGAAAAACTTCAGTTAATGACACGAACTAAGAAAATCAAATATCTAGGAGTAAATTTAAATAAAGATGTAAAGGATTTAATCGCAGAAAATTACCTAAATTTGCTAAAAGAAATCAAAGATTTAAATAAATGGAAGGCTATTCCATGCTCATGGATTGGAAGATTAAATATTAAGATGTCAATTCTACCCAAAGTGATTTACAAATTCAATTCAATCCCAATCAAAATTAAAATAACTTTCTCTGCAGAAATGGAAAAGCTAATCAAATTTATATGGAAGGGTAAAGGGCCCCCCCGAAGAGTCAAAGTCATCTTGAAAAAGTATGATGCTGGAGACTCACACTTTTCGATCTCAGAACTTCATACAAAACCAGAGTAGTCAAAACAGCATGGTACTAGCACAAGGACAGACTTATAGACTAATGGAATACAATTAAGAGTTGAGAAATCAGCCCTCACATTTATGGCCAACTGATTTTTAACAAAGGTGCCAAGTCCACTCAATGGGGTAAAAATAGTATCTTCAACAAACGTAAAAACCGGATTTCCATGTGCAAAGAGTGAAGGTGGACCCCATCTCACACCATATACAAAAATCAACCCCAAATGCATCAAAGACCTAAATACAAGAACCAGAACTATAAAAATCCTAGAAGACACAGGGAAACATCTTCAAGACATTGTGTTAGGCAATGGTTTCTTAGGCTTTACATCTAATGCACAAGAAACAAAAGAAAACATAAATAAATAGGACCCCATCAAAATTTAAAACTTTTGTGCATTAAAGGACTTTACCATTAAAGTTCAAAGACAATGGGAGAAAATATCTGGAAACCATAATAACAGAAAGTCTTTGGAAATCACAACCCAATAAAGTGGTTCTAATATTCACACTATATAAAGAAATCCTAAAACTCAACAACAAAAAGATAAAACCATCCAATTAAAAAATGGGCAAAAGACTTGAATAGACATTTCTCTAAAGAAGAAACAGAAATGGCCAAAAAACACATAAAAAGATGTTCAACATCATTAGCCATTAGGGAAATGCAAATGAAAACTATAAGATACCATTTCCTAACTGCCAGAATTGCTACTATTAAAAAAATGGAAAATTAAAAGTACTGAAGAAGTAGGAGTACTCCTTCATTGTTGGGGGAATGTAAAATGGTGCAACCTCTGAGGAAAACAGTTTGGTGTTTCTTCAGAAAGCTAAATAAAGAATTACCATATGACCTAACAATCCCACTTCTAGGTATATACCCCCCAAAAAATTGAAAGCAGGGTCTCGAACAGATATTTGCACATCTATGTTCACAGCAGCATTATTCACAACTGCCAACAGATGGAGGCAATTCAAATGTCCATCAACCAATGAATGGATAAATATAATGTGACTATATATACAAAAGCACATTAGCCATAAAAAGGAAAGATATACTGATAAATGCAACAACATGGATGAACCCTGAAACTATGTGATGATTTAATAAGCTAAACACAAAAGGACAGATTTTATATGATCACATTGATGTGAAATCAATAGAATAAGCAATTCATAGAGTCATCATCTAGAATACTGGTTACCAAGGGTCTGGGTAGGGCAGAAAAATTAGGAGTTACTGCTAAAATTGTACAAAGTTTCTTTTGGGTTGATCATAACATTTTGGTAACAGATAGTGGCAATGGTAGTAGAGCATTGTAAACATAATAAGCAACACTGAATTACATATGTGAATGTACTTAAAAGGGAAAATTTTAGATAGTATATATATTAGTATGAAAAGTATTTAAAAAGAAACATAAGACTGGGCAATACAAACAGTAAACAATGACTACAATTAATAGTAAATTATAAAAACATTTCTTCATGAATTGTAACAAATGGAACACACATAAAGCAAGGTGTTATAATAGGGTGGTATATGGCAACTCTTTATTATATGCATGATTTTTCTGTAAACTTAAAATTTTTCTAATAAAAAATAAGTATTTTTAAAACACAAACCTCAGTCTAAAGTTAACTGAGGAAACTTGGCCTAAAGGTCTTCCACTAGCCCCATTTTGAAGCACGCATTTTGGGAAACAAACTTCTTTCCTATGAAATTATCACTGGAAGACCTACTTCAATTGGTCTCCATCTTAGCCATTGATCCCGTTTTACCAGCAGGAGATAACTCAGTATTGTATATCTCCAATGACTTATGCATAAGGTTATCTCCAATAGATAAGTGACACTTCCAGATCCGAATCTCCCTCAGACTCCTCATACCCTAAATTCCAGCAGTTAGGTATACTGGAAGTGACATCAGTGCAAAACAGCCTTTGTACCACAGTGTAAGGGACCTTACCAGGTCATTCTTAACTTCTGACAACTCAGTCAAACTAGAAGGGATTTGAACCTTGGGTTCACATCTCACAACTTAAAAAGCCTCCCCCTTCCAATGACTATGAAAAAATCTGAGAGCCTACAACTAAAATTTATAGGATGAGAAGCCAATGGTTCAAGAGTCACCCCCAAGAGAACCTCTTTTGTTGCTCAGACGTGGCCTTTCTCTCTCACTCAGCCAACACAACACGCAAACTCACTGCCTCCCCCTCTCCACGTGGGACATGACTCCCAGGGGTGTGGACCTTCCTGGCAATGTGGGACAGAAATCCTAGAATGCGCTGGGACTTAGCATCAAGCGATTGAGAAAACCTTCTTGACCAAAAGGGGAAGAGCAAAATGAGACAAAATAAAGTGTCAATGGCTGAGCGATTCCAAACAGAGTCGAGAGGTTATCCTGGAGATTATACTTATGCATTAAATAGATATAACCTTTTTAGTTAAGGTGAATTGGAGAGGCTGAAGGGAACTACCTGAAAATGTACAGCTGTGTTCTAGTAGTCATGTTTCTTGAAGATGATTGTATAATGATATAACTTTCGCAATGTGACTGTATGATTGTGAAAACCTTGTGTCTGATGCTCCTTTTATCTACCTTATCAACAGATGAGTAAAACATAGGGATTAAAAATAAATAAATAGTAGGGGGAACAAATGTTAAAATAAATTTAGTAGATTGAAATGCTAGTGATCAAGGAAAGGGGGGTAAGGAGTACGGTATGTATGAATTTTTTTCTGTTTTCTTTTTATTTCTTTTGCTGAATTGATGCAAATGTTCTAAGAAATTATGATGATGATGAATATACAACTATGTGATGATATGGTGAGTTACTGATTATACATCAAGAATGGAATGATCATATGGTAAGAATGTTGGTGTTCATAGGTTATGTTTAATAAATAAAAAAAAAGATGCCTGAGATAGAGGTAGTGGAAGAGAAGCAGCAGAAAAAAACAACACCCATACTTACAGGGTCAACCTATTGAAGCCTTTTTTTTTTTTAAATCCATTCCTTGCTTTAACCTTACAAACACTGTAAACAGTTCAGGCCTATTTCCTGGTAGCCAAATTCTTTATGTGTTAACACATGATTGGTCCAGAGATTACTCTATGACACCAATTATCACCATATCACCAAACCAAGAGAGATGATGGGACAGTTCCCACCATGTATAAGGCTCCTTTTAAAAATGGTATTTTGGCCCCTTTTACATGTTGCCTCAATTCCACAAGCAACAACTGGTTAGGGACAGTCAACTCATGCAGGCCCCAAACAGATAATCAAACTCTCACTGGGGTATTACGCGCACTTTCCAGTTTTATTTTTTTGGGGTGGAAAGACCTGTGTCTATGACCAGACTCTTCATATGCCTGGCCCTTTCAATGTACAGACAGTTGGCATATGTCAAGACAATGAAGACTGGGCCTCTTGGAAGTTCCTTATGAAATGTACAACAAATCCAAAGCCGCACACTGGATTTACACTCAATTCACACCCCTGAGCCAAACACGAGTTGCCCAGGGTGTCTCTGAAGCCGAATGGCCTCTTTCATTGGAATTTTATTTGGTTAGGAGTTAATATCAATGAAAAAATGATCAGAAATTTATCTGTAACATCAGGAGGAACTGCTAAATCCACTGCAAAAGCTCTGCTGCACAACACAAATCTTTTCTCTAGCTAGACTTGTTTTAGATAATAGAACTGCACTTGACCACTTGACTGCTGAGTAAGGAAGAGTTTGTACAGTTATCAATATTGCTTGCTGTACCTAGATAAACACTGCTGGGTAAACTGAAACACAGTGACATGAAATAGTCAAACCACATGACTCAAGCAAGAAAGTCCTTTCTTGGAATTATTTTTTATCTCCTTGACATCCAGTGGTTTGGGTTCTGGGATCCTGGCTCAGAAGCATACTCCAAAAAACTGGGCATTTTTTTACTACTCATTATAATTACAATAGTCTTAGCATGCTGTATATACTCTTTAGTTTTAAATGGTTGCACCTGGCCATCTTGCCAAATGGTGTCTGTCCCCATGGAACAACAAAAGTGCAAAGAGAACAAAAACAACCACCCTGAACAGAGTTAAAACACATAAGAGAGAAATCTAGAGCAAAAAGATGGTAACCCAGAGTGGCAATCACATATTAAATTTTTATTTTAGCCTCGGCCTGGCTGAGAGCCGGAACAAAGGGAGGAACTGACAAATAAAATCTAGTAGACTCACCATGGAGGCACCCATGCTAAGCCCTATGTCAGCAAAACCCAAAAACCTAAGCAAATTTCTATTTCCTGTAACTACTCAGGTCACCCAGAAAATCAATTTTAAATATAGCTGACCAGTTATCACCAGCTAACTTTTTCATTTCAAAGCAACCACTTGCACAAACCATATCAAGAAACGTAGTCTGCATTAGCCAATAAAAATTCCCTCCCAATGTAGTTGCTTATTCTGCCTATAAAAATCCATTGCCCTTTGTTTACCGGAATTTCTCTCTACACCTTATGGTGACTGGAGTTTCTCCAATTCATGAATTAATCCACAGAACTCTCTGAAATCAAACCAAAATTTAGTCAAGCTTTTGTTTAAAATATCCTAGAAAAATAAGTGATGCACTTAGATTTATCCATAAGATGGGCTCCATGCAGCCATTTAAAATTATATATATTTATATTTGTGGTATTAACACATATATATTGCTAAACAAAAATCAGAGTGTGTGTAAATTAAACGAATCTTCTTAAGCAGAGATTTAAATAAAATTCCTCCTCTGTGAAAGCACTGTAGGTCTCTATTCAGATGTCCATCTCAGAAAGACTTAAGGAAAAGGGCCCATCAATTGAGTGTTCTTGATCTGTTCTAAAATTAAAAACCCAAACACGATAGCTAATCTGTATTTATTACCCATTACTATTGAAATTTTCAGAAAATTGTCAGTATGTTAAAAGTAGATGCTACTATTCACTCACATGACATCCAGCACAGAATCATTCCGAATGACCTTATGGGAGACATCAGCTAACAGGAACAGACCTCCATCTGTCCTCCGGATGCTAGCTGCATAGCCTGGCCAAATCTGCAATCTTAAGAGAGAAGAAATGGTCTTTATTCTAGATTCTAAAAGAAAATATACTTCCATGGTCCAATTTGAAATATTTTGAGCAGGTACTGCTCTTTTCTAGTAACAATGAGAAAGCATGAAGAAATAAATTCAATTAAATCAACAGCATTGTGAAATTACTTAAAAACTAAACTAAGGAAGACATTCAACTAATAAAATTACATTATAAATTATGTTTGTGTCATATTATTCTGCTGAGATTTTTGTTCCAAAAACAATGGCCACAATGAAGAATTTCTTCCCAGAGCATTCAAAAGTTAGGAAGGGAAAAAAAACACCAACCTGTGTTGTTGTAGTACCATAGCACTTGTAGGGTCATAGAAGTTTCTCCCCACAAGCTTCATATCTAAAAGTTTCATTACCCTGAAATAAAAATCAAGAATGGGTTTTCTAATACAAGAATTAAAAAATTAAGTTGCAGTGTTCTTGGCTACATTTTACTTTGGAAGCCTAAAGGGTCAGATATGTAGGTGCCCTCTGCACAACGTTGAGTTTTATATAGAGAACAACCTTGCTAAAAGAAAAACGAAAATTACTGACTGAAGCCTTTTTGTGTTTACTAGTTAATCACAAACTTAATTTATATCAATTTATATTACTTTCACTATTAACTAAAAAGAATGCAAGAGAGCCAATTTCTAAATTTGTGATTATCAGTCTGGCAAAGGGAATTGTGTCTGTTCCTGGCAGTTCAGCTTACTAAGTAGAAATTAAGTTCTGTGTTTCATTCAAAAAACAGTGGTTTGAAATAACAGTTTTATGAAAATTCAAGAGCATCAAAAGAAGCTTAAATATATGAGTTCTTTATAATCCAAAAATTCAAGGGACTGGAAAGAATTTTTTCAGCATAGATTTTTGCACACTGCCATACCAAGGAGAGCCCCTCCGCCTTGCACCATCATTAAATATGCATTATAAACTTCTGCTTTTAAAGTTCCTGAATGAATCCAAAGGAACTCCATTTCACTATTCAAAACCTACTTCACTGACCCAAATCTGGTCTATCACTTGTGAAATGATTGTTGGGTAAGTTAAGTCTCAAAATCATCCATTTTTAATGCTTCCAAACCCATATACACTGTAGTATAATATCCAAACCTTGTAAAGACCATTATTACAAATACAAGACAGAGATTAAAGGGAAAGGATTCTAGGAAAATAAAACTTCAACTTTCTTCTCACCGACGGAAAACAACATTGTAGAAGGGAATGCACAGGTCAGAACAGGGCTCCAGGATCTTTGTCAACTGAATCTTAATGCTGATCTCGGCACCATCAGTTTTTCTTTGACTTTTTAACTCAAGAGTCTAATAAATAAATACACACAGGTAAAAAGAAATGACAAAACTATCAAGTCCTAATATAATACAAATGTGTTCTAGAGAATACTAAATTACTTTAAATTATTTTTCTTTTTCCCTTACTTTGCTATCTACACTGGGAAAAATGAGTGACAACTAGGATTTAAGAAATTATTTGGTAATAGAAACAAACAAACAAAAACAGTGAGTTACAGAATCCTTTTGAATTTGAATTTTTAAAATATTCTCTACTATTGAAATCAAAGGCCTCCAATTACTCCTCTTAGGTAAGAAAATATTTCTTAAAGAACTCAAAGTAAAAGTTTCCAGCTATATTACACAGAAATCTGCCTTCTCTGTAAGAATAGGAAAATACAACTCAAGTATTCAGGGAGTCTATGATTTCCCACTACTTGGCTTTCACCAAAGTTTCAGAGCACATTTAGATTTCATCCAAACATATATTTCCTAATTGGTCTTACTTGCTGAAGCTTAATAGGCAGATAAAGAATGGATCCATCAAAAGCAGTGACGTTTCCGGTGACAGCTTGATGGTCCTTCAACATGCCAAACCTCATACTTTTGCACTCTACATTGGGGCTAGAAAATAAGAAATAGGATTTTACTTCAATTCAAAATAAACAGCAATCTTTTCTACAGTTGTGTGCTACATGTTAGAAAAGCAGTCATTTGTAACTACTGCCCCATCTAGTGGTCATTTTAAAAAATTCAAATATATGTGACTTGGGGGGAAAAAAAAATAACTTTGACCTAAGGATAGCTGCTTACTGCAAAAATATAGGTAAAGAAAACAGAAAAGAAAAACAACCCGTAATTTCACCACCCAAGCAAACTATTTTAACATGTCTGGTTATAGACTTGTTTCAGACTTCAGAGCAGGGATCAGCAAACATTTTCTGTGGAGGGCAGATTATAAATTTAAGCTTTGTGGAACACTCAGTCTCTGTTCCAACTACTCAATTCAACCATCACAGTGAAAAAGCAGCCCCAGGAAATACATGAACAAGTCAGTGTGGCTATATTCAATAAAACTTTATTACAAGAAGAGGTGGTGGGCCAGACATGGCCTGAGAGCCAATCATAGGGTGCCAACTCCTACTTCAGAGTGCATAGATACACACTTTTTTTTAAAAATATTAAAAAAATAGTATATGTTTGGTATGTGTAAATACAATCTTTTAAATTAAACACCAAAAAATTGAAATTATAAATAATAAAATTTAAAAATAGTAACTTTTTTCACTCAAGGCAGTTTCAACTTTCTGTCAATTCACTGCCACAATTCTCACAGCTTAGAAAAACTCTAGGAGCTAATTTATACAATGACTGTCCCATTAGATCATAGCAACTGCACAACTTGGCTTTATAACTGCAAAGTTTAACCAAACCCAAAGCTAAATACTGTCAAGCATGTTAAAATACATGAAGAAACATCAAGAAAAATCAAGTAGCATAGTAATTTTTTAATGAGTAAGCAAAGAACTTCAAGTTTTTATTTCTAAAAAAATCATTTAACAAGAAAAATACTCAACCAAAATTTTAAAACTAAGAATGTATTAATTTACAATAAAATGGTCAACCTAAAATATCAGCCCTTTTATTTAGAGCCAAGGAGGCCAATATTTTCCATTTATACAGCAGATTTGCACAATTGATATTTTTACCTATATACTAGGCACAGAAACATAAAAGTCATACAACTCCACTGAAAGCCTCTGTCTCCTCCAGAATCGAGTTCATATAACTGCTCCTTAGGCTTTAAAAAAAAACATGTTATATTTTTAAATATATCTGCAACTACTCTAATAACAAAAACACTTTCAAAACAATTCTTATAGAAAAGAATCTTAAAATAATTTTGCGGCACGTTAGACTGCTTAAAGAAATTTAGTAAAAATTAATAGTAATGTAAAAGAATTATTATCCCGTTTATAGCAACACCCAAATAAAATATTTTCCCTAATTAATTACCCTGCTTCCTGTAATTTATTAGCAAAGATGAATTACAAGTAGCAGCAGAATGCACCATTTTTCAGTTATAGCTGCCAACCAATGTGTTCATGACTGTAAAGGTGAAGCAAAATATAATTTGCTCACAAATTCTAGAATGGAAAAAAATATACCTCTTTAAAATGCTTTTCTGTCCTTGCTTTCAGGTCAAGACAAAAATTCACAGCAGTTTTAGCAGATGGTGAAAGACTAGGGGACCCACTAAATAAGAACTGTGATTAATTTCACCTATTACACTCCTAAAAGGCTAATTATAATAAGTATGATATTTGTCTTATTACCAACTAACATCCTATAGTAAATTGTATTTTTATAAACAACGAACATACATTCTTGACATACAAACATTCTTGATATGGTTACAATCAATGGCTAACAATATCACATAGTTGTGTATTCATCATTATGAACATTTTTTTTGAACATTTGCATCTCTCCAGGAAAAGAAAAAGAAAAAAGAAAAAACTCATACTTGCCAAACCCCTTACCACTCCCTTTCACTGACCAGTAGTTTTTCAATCTATTCAATTTATTTTTAGCTTTGTTCCCCCTATTATTTATTTCCTATCCGTATTTTTTACTCAACTGTCCATATCCTAGATAAAAGGAGCATCAGACACAGGGTTTTCACAATCCCATAGTCACACTGCAAAAGCTATATCATCATACAATCATCTTTAAGAAACATGGCTAGTGGAACAGAGCTCTACAGTTTCAGGTACTTTCCTCTAGCCACTCTAATACACTATAAACTAAAAAGGTGATATCTATATAATGCATAAGAATAACCTCCAGGATAACCTCTCAACTCTGTTTGAAATCTCTCAGCCACTGACACTTTACTTTGTCTCATTTCTCTCTTCCCCCTTTTGGTCAAGAAGGTTTTCTGAATTCCCTGAGGCTGAGTCCCAGCTCAATCTAGGATTTCTGTCTCACGCTGCCAAGGAGGTTTACACCCCTGGGAGTCATGTCCTATGTAGAGAGGGGGAGGGCAGTGAGTTCACTTGCTGTGTTGGCTGAGAGAGAGGTACATCTGAGCAACAAAAGAGGTTCCCTTGGGGGTGACTCTTAGGCCTAATTTTAAGTAGGCTAAGCCTATCCTTTGCGGGGATAAGTTTCATAGGGACAAATTCCAAGACTGAGGGCTCAGCCTATTGATTTGGTTGTCCCCACTGCTTGCAAGAATATCAGGAATTCTCCAACTGGAGAAGTTGAAGTTTTTCCCTTTTCTTCCCATTCCCCCAAGGAGACCTATAGTAAGTTTTGAGTAAAACAGCACTTAACAGATTCATTTACAGATTAGTCATAGTAGTCTTTAGATATACAGAACGTCTTATTTATACTCTTTAACTTGTAACCTTAAAACATACACACACACACAACATACATAAGGGAATATGTAATTTATTACAGTTGACCAAGCACTTAACTTGGGGAAAGATATTTTCAGACTTTGAGGTGACCTAACATTATTTTCAGTAATTACAAACATATTTTAAAAAAAACACACTTTATACTACACTAACTGAAGTTATCCAGTTCTTTTTTAAACTATTGTTTTGCCACACTATCATGCCAAAACTCACACCTAAGTTCAACTTCTTAAGATGATAATAAAGGAATATTTTCAAGTCTAAATTTTGGCCCTGTTTAGCTATTTCTGTGCTTAGAATATACTTGAAAAATGTACAAAGGTATATGGGCACAACCTGAGATAAAGTAACTATCTCTTCTCAATTTGACATTAAATTTAATAAGACTTTTTAGGAAAAGAGTCAAACTACCAGTCATATAGACACTTTAAAAAAGAAGACTGGTTGAGGTTTCATAAGCCTCAATGGAGTCTCAAGAAAATATCAGAGAAATGCCACAAAAGTAACAGAAACAAAGGAGAGAACTTCTGTTTACAGGTGATGACAGTACTGTGAAAGCTCCCACCATCAGCACTAAGGAGTACAACTCTCTGGTTTATTATATTCTGGACACAGTATGTTTCTTCACCTCTTCTGAATTCCTTCCAAGGTAATATTGAGTTTTGTTTCACAAGTGAAGATTCATACTAGAAAATGGAAGACCTCAGTAAGTATTTAGAATTAGAACACAGAACAGAGAGTGGCCATTTGGAATTATTCTTTTATAAAAAATCATCCAAGTCTATTTTATATTCCTTTCTCAAACAGCAATTTCAATTCGAAGACTACTTATCTTGAACAAACGCATCAGATTAGGTTATCTAGTATGCATAGACTAATCAAAATCTTGTTTTAAATCCTTCAGAGAACATTATATATAAAGAAAAATTTTTAGTTTTGATTTAAGGCATTCTCAAAAAAAACATTTAATGAGAAAAACTGTTGACTTAATTTAGAGTTTCTCATGGCTTAAAAAAGATCTAAATAGTAATAAAGAATTCTAAACTAACCCTCTTTAGTACCCCAAGTCATGATGAAGGATTTGTGCCAACTGATCTCTTTCCTTGCAGGGCTTACAGCTTGTACCTGGCAAAGCTACTAGGTGGAATTACTGGTGCAATATGCTAATGTGGAACAACTTCCCTCTGTCATGCTAACTGGCTTGCTGGAGTTTTGAAACTGTGATCCTGATTCATTAGCACCATACTTTACCCAAATGAAATCAAGTACTCATTGATGTGGAGCGAGGGACACAGGACGGGATGAGAAAGAGATTGAGGGCGATAGTTAATATACATCATCAAAATACCATGACATACAGTGAAAATGAAATATGCCTGTTAATATACTGCATTTGAGGCTTGAAAATAATTGATTACAGCTAAAACAAAACTTCACCCAACTTTTATACGCTATCTGAACACCTGCAAATGCAGAGCTCTCTGGTATGACCCAAATTTGAATATAAGTGGAAGTTCATTGAACGTAAGTTTATCAGTACACTAAAAGAAGCAAATACATAATTGTACAGGAAGCCTACAAAAAAATGTGGAGGTGAGATAAAAATTATGTGAAATTATTCATAATTGTTTCCAGTTTCAATTTTCTCTTTGGAAAGCCAAAAAACAGGTCTCTGGAAGACTAACCTAATGAATGTAAGAAATGGCATCAGCTACCATATAGATGTATCTTTCCCTCAAAGGACAGACTGATCATAAATATATATCTCACTCATTTTCATAATGGTTTTTGAGACAGCAACTCCACTGAAGTATCATCAAGGATGTCTTCCAGGAAAAAGGCACTTTGTTGTGAAAGTTGGATTTAATTACACAAAAGTTGAGAAGACTAGGATAGAATCAGATGTCAGTATTCACTTCCGTATTTATGAATACAGCACAGATGCCAGTTAGGAGAATGTAGCCAATAACTAACATTATAAACAAACCAAACAGAACATTAACTACATTCTCTGTGAGACTGTAACTTATGACATTTCTCAAAAAATCAACATTCCAACTTCAATAGTAAAAAAGGAAAAAAGTCCCCAGCAGTTGCTACTTTAACGCTCAAGACAGTAAAATTTCATGTCTATAGTTTGCTTCTCTGTTTCAGAGCATGAACTGCCTTACAGATGAAAAATCCAGGGTAGCAGAGGGTTGGGGTGGGATGGGGGAAAGGAGGACACCCAGGGCAGAAAATACTGAAGAGTAGTAAGTGGTGGGTGCATTTCTCTGGTCAGACAACCAAGTGAGGAGGTAGTGATTTTGAGAACTTCTCAAATAAGGAATACTGTACTGATCTACTGAGAGTTGGGGGAGCAGCAGGAGCTTCTCTAAGAGACTGAAGATAGCAACAAGAATACTTTTCCTCCAAGACAAGTCAGGACCAGGCATCAGTGCAGCTTGTTACATCACCACACACGGCAATCCCATACAACTGTGAGTCCATCATCACTGCTGTTGAGTTTTTTCATCCAGTATTGATGTATTTCTCCTATCAATGTGCAAAAGGCATCTTCAACACCCTGTCTGGTTTTGGCTGAAGTTTCAGTGAACAAAATCCCATTAACTCTTGCCCAGTGCACTGGCTTGTTTTGTGTCAAATGTCCTTGTTGGGAAATCACACTTGTTTCCTATCAGCACAATAGGTACATCATCTGAATCTTTAACTCACTTAATTTGTCCCTGAAGAGGTTACTATCTGCAAATGACTTGCTATTATTGCTGGCAAACACACAAAGGATGCCTTCGCCTGACCTCATATACTGATCTCTCATGGCACTGTACTCCTCTTGTTCAGCTATATCCAGCATATCCAACAGACAGGTTTGACCATTTATACCACCTGTTTTCAGTAAGAATCCTCTATGGTGGGATTATACTCATCTACAAAGTGGTTCTGGATTAGCTGGATTGTCAGTGCACTTTTCCCAACACCACCTGCTCCAACCACCACCAGTTTGTACTCAGTCTTTTCACACCAGCAAGACTCTCAAGCTCCACTGCCTCCACTTTGGACAGATTCAGGACTACAACAGGGAAAAATGCTGGAGACCCCAGAACCACCATTAACAGTCCCCATCAGGGAGCGGCACTTATGGTCCTGCCAAGTAGTATAAGAATTTAACACAATTGTCCCCAAAACTAAACACTCACATGCTAACATCACATTTCAAAATGCTTCTTCAAAAAAACTTATATATACACATAGAGCTATACTCTATTTTTCATAATTTTACTTTTTTTTTTTTCTTGGCATGGGCAGGCACCAGGAATCAAACCCGGGGCTCCGGAATGGTAGGTGAGAACTCTGTCTGCAGAGCCACCATAGCCCAGCCCTAACATGATAAATATGCCTTCCTAGATGTCCTTCACATACTATGAGGAGTTAAAGGATGATGAGTCCACTCTAATATACCCTCAATATTCTCCAAATGACCTATCATCATCTTCATAATGTAGCTTCAAGATCTACACTCTCCAAACTTATAAATCCATGTCTTCACCTCTTAATGCAAAGAGGTCTGTAATTACTCTTGCACATCTTTCTATTTCATTAACCTTTGTCAATATTTTCAGGAAAAAAGCATCCTTCCCTGTCTTTAATGTTCATCTGTCTCTGACATTCCAAAACAGGCCCATTTCCAGTATATTCCCCGCTTCTGGGTTTCTTACCTCTTAGAAACCGTGAAAGCTATATCCTGCAATCCTCTTTAATTATCATTCCATTTCTCATTCCTCTTAAACTTTTTTTGAACAAGTGACCTGGCAAGTGTTCTGCTTTGCTGTTTTAATCCACCTCATTCTCCAAGGCTCTAACAAAGTTACCAAAATATAACCACAACACCCTCAGAAGCAAATCCAGTAGCATCTTTCTTGTGGCCAAAGACAACTACCTTCTCCTTACTCAAAAGAGCCTTTTCTTTGGTTTTTATAATCTGTATTCAGAATTTTTTTCCGTAATGGTTCCCCTTTCCTCTTTTACTCCATTCGTCTTGAGTTACCAATTAGTTGCTGCCATTTCCATTTTCCATCTTCCATCCTCTCATTTTGACAGATATTTCAAAACACTCATTCATTTTCAAAATTCCAGCTAATAAAGTCTAGCTAACGACTCCTAACATCTTAGAAGAAGATACAAACTAGTGAAGTCTTAATTTTAAAAATTACGATAAATCCTATAGTTATTCATATAAAATTAAACTTATTTTCTCTGAAATTTAACCCTAGACTCTCTTCTTTCTGGAGAGGACATCAAATGTCGGTATGACTCATATAGGGGAAGATCCAGGTTTTGTGGGGTATGGATCTTACGATATAGGGATCTTCTTTAAGAAAAGGAATACAAAATTAAAAATATAAAAATATTTTAAGGGTCTTAGAAAGGGACTATGCAAGGAAAAGGCCTTGAAGATAGGCTCCATTAACTTCACAGTAAATCTACTTCTTGACTTAGGCATAAACTTGCACCTATTAAGTTAAAATGTGAATTAAGAAATAAAATTTTTTTTTAATGTTAAATTCATTGCAAGGATGTGCCCACACGTTATTACTTTGGGGCTGGAAGGGAGGCTATCAGCAATTATACAGAAAAATATTCGGTTAACCCAGGGGAATTATTTCATTATTACCCTCTAAGATGTAAGCAGTTCAGAGAAAAAAGCTGTGAATACCTGAAAGTCACATGATATTGATAAACTGCTTCATTATGACATTGTATTTTGATGAGGTTCAGTCCCAAAGATTGAGGTGTTCCTTTTGATCCCTGCTTCATCAAACTCTCTCTGGAAAATAAAAATAGAAAACAAAAGCACTTGCACATACCAAAAATGAAATTAATTTTAAAAAACCTACACCCACCACACACACACACACACAAAAATTGAAAAGGTGAGGGAAATAACTGTGTTTACAGATATACAAACCAAGAATCAAGACACACAAAAGCAAGCTTTGAAGGCTAAAAGATGAATTCTTAAAAATGTCTAATTAGAGAAGGAAGGTCACCCTATTTTTCCTATTACTATCACTAGAATAAACTAGGCCAGCTAACTAAGAACACAAGAATTAGCTCTATTAAGACATGGGTGGTTCAGTGGTAGAATGCTTGCCTGTCATCTGAGAGACCTGGGTTCAATTCCTAGCCCATGTACCACCCCACCCCTCAAAGATAGAAAGATAAATTGACACAATATTTTTCCTAAATGATATCCATATCTTCAAGATGACAAAGAATTGTCTACACCTGAATCGGGAAGAAAATGAAAAGTCATGAGTCCATTCTTTGGTACATAATATGTATAATGTTAAACGATTTCATCAAAAATTGCCCCTCAATTTTTTCAAACTCCCCCACTGACAAAAACAAGAACAAACAAATAAAAAATCCCTGCAAAGATTTTTATCACCCAAGGAAGACTTTAGATAAAATAGAAACAGTGCTTACAGTACTATATCCAGCCAAAACACAGAGGTTAATTACAGGGCTTCCATCTACAATAATTATTAACCACGGATGCTGCTGTTCTTGACTTACTTTTCTTTGCGTTCTATAGTTAGAAAAGGAGGATGGTCCGGAAAGCGTACTGAGGCCTGGGGCAGAGGTGGTGGGGATGACAACTGTGGAGGATTCTGAGAAGCCAGGCTGAGTATATTGGGGGGTTTGTGTACTCCTCTGCCTATGCCACCAGTTGCTCTTCCCAATGGCAATAAAGGAACATCTGTATTCCCTCTTCCAAGCATTCTGAAATGTCGTAAATAGAGGCAAATCAGTCCTCCCTCAATCATACTTCCATCCATGTGCCATCTAAAGTATTCCCCCAAGTCAGCAAAAGGAACCCAAGAACAACCTTGGAATTCTCTCAAAATCCAGTATGTTCACATGACTTACTCATTAACATCCTCCACAGCAGAACTGAAGTGAAAGTTTGACCCACCCAGATTAAAGAAGTTCTGTGATCAGGTCAACTTCTCAAGAGAGCAAATGAAATTGTGAACTGCCCAGTAGAAAACTCTACTTTTTACCCTTTCCAATGACTGACTGAATTAGTAGCTAATGACTATTCTTGCAAAACATGCATTCTTTGATATAAAAATAAGGCAGTTTGTTTTCAACCCTTCTTAGACTTTCTCTTTGGACTTAAAGAGATATTTCACCTGAATTTGATGGTTATCTGAGAAAGCAACTTTACCCACCTATTCAAACCAATGGAGGCCTCTGCCATCTTGCTATCCCCAGCTGCCAACACTGAAGGATCTGGAAAAATGGGATGAGGTTCTTCCTTGTCCTTGCACACCATACTAGTAGACAAGCCTCGACCTAAAATGCCTCTACCTGAATGGAAGATCCAAACTCCAGCTATAACTGAGTTGAATATATTTTAAAGTTTTTTTTTAATTTGTGAAGATAAACTGAACGAATTTAAGAGCAAAACAGCAATCATAAAACCATCACAATTGCTCAAGTTAGTTTTCCACATACCTAAAGGAGGCATTTCTCGTTTCAGAGGGGCCTGGGACACTGTTTCAAGGCCGAGTCCTCGGAACATGGAGACCAAACCCACAGAATCCTGTGGAAAGAATAAATTTATTCTAAGACGTAGATTAAACCCCAGAAACAATTACAGCTTTCTTAAAGTCCTAGTAAATAATAAAAATCATACAAGAATAAAGGACAAAAATATTTCCTAAAAATATCTTCTAAATCTACTTACAAACTTGTCATATAAGGGTTTAAGTTACACAGTTAAAAGTCCATGATCTCATGTTCAGTATAAGAGGGTGTAACAGAACAGAATTAACACTTCTATTTTTTCTAGTCGATTTCCTGTGTCCCCAAGAGGGAACAAGTGAACTAACTAGTCACATAGATTTGCAACAAAGCTGGGTCATTTAAAATCACCAGGAGTTTATTTCTTGTGTTGCTGTTAACAACCTCCAAAAAATCTGTTACTGTTTTCCTGTAGCAGTTTTGAAAACTTATTGCTGTTATATCAGTTAGAGCTGCTGCACAAATAAGACAATAGCCTCATACAGAAACAAACAATTCAACTGAGTAAAAATACAAGATCACTATCATAAATTTTCTTCTTAATAATCATACATTTGACATAGTCAACTCTATCTAAATTATCATAACTGAATTATTACATTTTTATTTGCTAAATCTTTATTCTTTGAGATTTAACCATTGTAGGCAAACACTATTCTTAAAGTTACTATATAACTGAAAGACTAAGATTGTACACACAGAAAGTATACACACATCAGAAATTATCATTGAAGATCCTTTTTTCTTTAAGATTTGGGCAAAGAATCTTCCCCAAGGAACCAGCCTAACAATAATTACCCTAGAGGCAGTAACTGCTGCTAACCCAGAGTGAAAATCTAAACACTTGAAGAAGAATAGTAACCTATCCAGCATTTGTTTATTAAAGCTGGAGAAGGACTAAGCACTTATCCAAGACTATCTAGAGTTAACTTATGAGGCGTTTTTCCTAGACTCTCAACTCTATGGTGTGATACATATGTCCAGAAGATGTAGCTACTTATTAAGGGAAAATTAAAAACAAAACCCCCAACCCATGTTTTCATATAGAGCTTTGCAGTTTTCTAAGCACTTTAAAATCCATTATTTCATTTGAACAAACAGGTAAGCTATATGCTACTACTATGAAACCAAATGTGTTTTTACCGTTTTTACCCTTCGTGCTTGCCCCCTCCATGGGCTTAGTTCCTCTGGCTTTCCAAAGATATTGCCTCTGCCTGTAGGTACTGCCCGTCCCAGAGCTGAATCCAAGCGCTTAGGAGCTTGTGGCCAAGCGCCTGGCATCCGTACACATTGAGATGGGTGAACAGGAGAAGGGCCTCTGAATGGTGGTCGAACACGATCCATTAAGAGGCTGCAGAGGTCGCTGGTGTCAATCCTGTTCTGATTAATTACCTGCCAACATTTTATAAAAGATTAATTTTTTTATTTCAAAAAGCTTTAAAAGAAAAATTACTTTGGGTTAGACCAATTATCTGACAAATCTCCTATAATATATTTACTTTAAAAGCTTCTCTTTGGGGCGGCTGCCGTGGCTCAGCAGGCAGAGCTCCGACCTGCCGTGCTGGAGGTCTGGAGTTCGATCCCTGGTGCCTCCTGCCCATATGCAAATTAAAAAAAAAAAAGCTTCTCTTTGACCCCAGAATATATATATATATATATTTTAATTTGCAAATGGGCAGGAGGCACCAGGGACCGAACTCCAGACCTCCAGCATGGCAGGTCGGAGCTCTGCCTGCTGAGCCACGGCAGCCGCCTGACCCCAGAATATTTTAAACTCTTCATTAGCAACCCCTTTGAGATTCAAAACCCTCCTTGAACGTACCTGAAACTTTTCTACCCAAACAGCCCCTCAGATAACTCAGTACTGTAAGTTAACTACTGCTGTAAAAGGAAACTTTTTACATGTGGGGATGATCTTTTGGTTTATAAACAAATTTATACTTAACATATTCACATCATAAAATTATGCTGTCAATAAATATTTAGTTATCACTGACCAGGTTTTGGGTTTTTGCCTCTCTCTTTTCTATACCAGAGTCCCAATTTTTTTTCCAGTCTATTATCAAAACAAACTGTTCCATCACCTCCATCGCAGTTGCTTCTCTGAATCTTTATGCATTACCTTTCTATAAAACTCTTTCAAATTCCACCAGAATTAAGATCTCCAGGCAACAGATCCTTTCTGCTTTGAGCTTACAATGGTTGCTGAGTCTCACAAGTTACAATCTTCTCTTCCCTAGTAACCAGGGATGAAGCTCTCCAGGCCTGTTTAAAAGCACTCATAACTTACAGTTTTCAGGACTTCTTCCTTAAGAAGTCCCCCTTATTGTCCTGATTGGCCCCAGCTCCCTAAAGAATCTTTTATAACTGCAAAGTTCAGCAAGCCTCTTCTTTACTTTTGAAAATCTGTCTTAAAAATTAGCTACAGAAAATCCATGCATATAAAGAAAAAACATGCATTTCATGAGTCAAAAATATAGAAAAAGCTCTGAACCGGTAAAAAAAAAATTTTTTTAACTAACCTCTCTTACACTATAACCGCAGGATTTGCCTCCGTTTCTCAAATGCTACAACAGTTTTACCTTTAATGACTAAAGCTGCTAGGTTAGCCTAATCTCTGTTCATACTTCCCAACCCCACAAGCAGAATTCCGAACAATCGGGTGCTGAACTGGTAGATTCTAAAAGGAGCAAAATCACCTAACAATTACAGGGTTTCTGGAATCCTCCTCTTCCTCCCCCTTTCCCTCACTCCCCATCATCACTTCTATAAATTCAGGCAACTCCCCCAAAAGGGCCTCTCTCAGTGCAAATTTCCTCCTTAGATTAGGATATTCTGAGGCTATTTCGCTGACTACAGGATCCTATCGAGAAAGTTCCAGGGCAGGCGAGGCCTGCGTTCTCCGCCTCTCCAGGTCTGCCCTGGGCTGAGGCCATATGACTGAGGCCTAACCAAAGGTGAGGCCCTGGACGCCAAATCCCACCCCCTCCTCCGCCAGAAGGAAAAGGACCTCCCTTACCACCCACGGCTCGGCTGGGAGCCCTGCCCGCTCTTTTACGACACTGAGACCCACTCGAATCCCTTCCCTCCTCGAACCATCAGCTTCCCACCTCATCGAGGTCCTGCGTTCCTCCCCCACACCAAGCCTCAAATAACGAACAACTTCCCGCCCCCCACCCCAGCCCGGCCCCACCCAAAGGCCCAGCGCACCTCGCGCCTCGCCTGGCGGGAGGGCTCCCCGAGGGGGTGAGGAGGGCACCGCGCACCACCAAGTGCTCAAGCCAAAGTCCACCCCAGCCCCCGCCGGCGCGCCCTCGGCCTCCCTGGCCTTCCACACCTGAGTCGTGCCCACTCAGCCGCGCTCGTCCTCGCCTAGCTCCGCCGGGCCTGAGAAGAACACTGCGTACGTCCGCTGAGCCAAAAGCCCCACGTGCTCTGGACCCCGGTTTCCGGTCCTCTCGCGGGGCCTCAGGGACTGAACTCATTGGCCAAAAGATCTGCCGCTCACGAGATCCAGCCATCTTATTGGCTTGTCAACAAACGCGACTCACCCTTTCTCGCAGCTTCGCTCACCGGCGAAGTTCACCCTGGATGGTGTTCAAAATGGGGGTGGAGGGTAGGGAAGAAGCTGTGAGTGAACGTAAGGATTGGGATGTGTCGTATTTTTGAGCTCCTGACTCCCTTTCTGTGGAAAACTAATGTAAAAACTGATTTAGTGTATACGCTCATTTGAAATTGATTACTTCATTATCCCCACCTCCCGCCACCCCAGTTAATATATGGATAGAGGTGGTGAATAGTACAGAGCACGCTTGAGTTTATGTTCAGACACCTAATTATGTGATCTCTGCACCTCAGTTTCCTTGTTTAGGTATAGAAGCACCCATTCATAAGGTTCTATGGAAATTAAATAACATATATACTTACCACAAAGAATGATGAAAACAGTCTGCAATGAATAAAGGCTTATTGTCATTGTTATTATTTATCATTTATTGAGGTAAATGCCTAAATTTGTGGGACAAGGAGAGCTTTCTTCAAACCATATAAAAATACTGGTGATTACTATGTGATGATATTGTGAGTTGTTGATAATATACCAAGAATGGAATGATCATATGGTAAGAATGTTCATGTTTGTATGTTGTTATGTAGTCAAATGTTTTTTTAAAAAAAGTATTGGTGATTAATTCTGCAACTAAAGAATACTTTTGCCCAAAGAAATTAAGATTTCTAACCCTCTGTCTACCATTTTGGCAAATTTGTCCTCCTTTTCTTATCCCCACCCTCTTGCTCTCCCCACTCCAGGTTTTAAGACGTGGGTGGAGTCGAGCTTCAGGACACTTTGGCTCTTAGATGAAAGAAGAGGGGGTCTGAGAGTGCTGCTGTAGAAGTATCTAAACGCTCTGCATGGAATAGATCTAAAGAAGGACTGACGTTACTTTTCCCAATCTTTAAATATACCATGCATGGTTTTAATCCTTACATCCAAGGACTCTCCTTATCTTTTTCCCAAGTCAGAGTGGAGTCTGAAAATTATTGGAGCAGAATGCCTTTCAAGGCAGGAATGTAATGGCAGGATGCTCCTTCATGCTGTTTACAAACATTTATTTGCTTTTGGTAATACTGTAAGGTCATCTCCCCGACAACCTTCCTATGTTACAATGTTACAATGTTATATTACAATGAAAAACAGTTCTTAGAATTCTGCTACACCTTCAAACATTTAGTAGCAAGTACACTCAAAAAGTGTTGCAACTGTTCTGTAGCCTTGATGAAGTTCCAATTCCCTGTCCTTTTAGGTGCTTTAACCAAATCTTGCAGGTGGGATTAATTGGATACAAATGAAACTATATCTAGAGGGCAGGATTCAGGGAATGGTTCTAATCAGAGTAAGGCAACAAATTCTCAAATAATTTTCTGAACAAGGGTCGGTTTTGGAATCTGGAGGCTACTCTTTTTTTATTTTTTATTTGAGAAACCTTTATACACATGCAGTCCAGACATGGTATGCAATCAATAGCTCACAATATCATCACATAGTTGTTTATTCATCACCATGATCATTTTTAGAACATTTACATCACCCTAGAAAAAAGATATAAAAAGAAAAAGCATACATCCCATACCCCATGCCCCTCCCCTTTCATTGACCACTAAGTTTTCAGTCTACCCAATATTTTTTACCTCATCCCCCCCTTTCTATTAATTTATTTTTCCTTATTTTTTTACTCATCTGTCCATACCCTGGAAAAAAGGAGCATCAGACATAAGGATTTAATAATCACACAGTCACATTGTAAAAATTATAGAGTTATACAATCATCTTCAAGAATCAAAGCTACAAAAGAACAACAATGGTATGGTCTCCTTTAGAAAAATGATTATAAGAAAACAGGGGCCTAGACTGTAAGCTTTTATAGCAGACACATTAAGTCCAGAGTGGTGGTTATTATTTCTGGATTTTGAGAGGCTAATATATATATCCTGATATCTAGAGATAAGAACGAACCTGATCAGGTTGGGGTTAAAGTAATTCAGAACACAGGGGTAAGGAAAACAGTGTCTATATTTTAGAACCACACATACACATTGAGGTTTATTTGGTCTGGAACTGAAATTTTCTGTAGTTGCTAATCTAACTCAACCTATTTGTATAGCTCATTTGAACAATTGAAACACAGGGAGCCCAGAATAAGAAAGAGGTCCTTTAATCCTGTATAGATTATTGTACTGTCTGAATACATCCTAGGGTATATTAAGCAGATAATCAAGCGTTTTGGAAAGAATGGGAGAAAGAATATGGAAATATGAAACCTTACCACAGGGAATCCCTTGATACTGTGTCAAACTTTAGGGATACCCAAATCAATAGGCCATGCCCTCGATCCTGAACTTATTCTTGTGAAGTTTATGTAGGTAGCAGAGAATCTTAGACTACCTATAGGTATGCAACAAAAACTTCTTTTGTTGCTTACATGTCGACTTACTTTAAGCCCAACTCTGCAAATGAAATCATTACCTTTGCCCCTACATGGGACATGACGTCCAGGGGTGAAAGTCTCCCTGCCGACGTAGGAAATGACACCCAGGGATGAATCCAGCCCTGGCACCTTGGGATCAACAATTCCATCCTGAGCAAAACAGGGAAAAGAAGTGTAACTAATAAAGTATCAGTGGCAGAGAGAGTTCAAATAAAGTCAAGAGGCTACTCTGGAGGTTGCTCTTATGCAAAGCTTCAGTTAGACCTTGCTACCTATCATAACATGCCAGTCCCCAACCAGTACCATTCCAACCAATCCTAAAGAACACCTAGGGCAATATATAAGATTCCACAAGGGTTCCATACACTAGAATAACTTTCCAGAAACCTACAACCTCCAGATGGGTTCCTGGTCCAGATAAGTCCTGAAACCTAGAGGGCCCAGCCTCTCCAGAACATCAGATAACTCTTTCTCTCTACCCCGTATTAGTGACAGACCTTTCCAATACGAAAAATTTAAAATTGCCATAGCCCAAACACCCCTAAAGAGAGGGATGGAAAGATCAAAGGTGATGGTGGAGTTATACAGTAAAGACAGGATTTAACAAATGAATATGAATGCGGAATCATTGAATTGAGAGCTCTTTTAGTCCTTGGTATTTTAGAGCAACTATAAGTAAAAACCTAAAATTGTGAAATTGTAACCCATGTTCAACTCTGAAATATGTTCTACAACTAATTGTGGTGCTGTGCTTTAAAATTTATAGCTTTTTGTGTATATGTTATTTTTCACATAAGAAAGAAGGAAAAAGTTAATTGTGATGATAAAAAAATATTTAAGCCCTCTAGCTCCTATATTCTGGAGCAGCTAAAAGGAAAAATCTGAGATAATGGTATGGTGGCCCATGACAAATTCTGGGAACTGTTCTGTAACTACTTGTTGAAGAGTGCTTTGAAAACTATTGCTTTTTTATTTCTTTGCCTTGTATATATGTTATACTATACAATAAAAAAAGTTAAAAAAAAAAAAAAAAGAAGAAGAATCTCCAGGATAATCTGTCAACTCTGTTTGAAATCTCTCAGCCACTGAAACTTATTTTATCTCATTTCTCTCTTCTCCCTTTTGGTCAAGAAGGTTTTCTAAATCCCTTTATGCTGGGTCCCAGTACATCCCAGGACTTCTGTCCCACGTTGCCAGGGAGATTTACACCCTTGGAAGTCATCTCCTATGTGGAAGGGAGGGCGGTGAGTTCACCTGCTAAATTGGCTTAGATTTGGAGGCTACTCTTATGCAAGTTTCAGCTAGATATTGTTGATTGCCACCATTTGCCAAACCCCAAACAACATCATTCCTGCTAATCCTAAAGAACACCCAGGGCTTATCTGAGATCCCACAAAAGTTGCATGTACTAAGTTTACTTTTCAGAAGATTAAAACCTTCAGATGGTGTTCTGGTTTGCTAGCTGCCGGAATGCAACACACCAGAGATGGATTGGCTTTTAATAAAAGGGGATTTATTTTGTTGGTTCTTCAGAGGAAAGGCAGCTAACTTTCCACTGAGGTTCTTTCTTATGTGGAAGGCACAGGATGGTCTCTGCTGGTCTTCTCTCCAGGCCCCTGGGTTCCAACAGCTTTCCCCGGGGTG
>PVIY010028753.1:0-32754 GCA_004026745.1 Myrmecophaga tridactyla | reverse complement strand
TAACAGAGAGGCTGGAGGGAACTGCCTGAAAATGTAGAGCTGTGCTCCAGTAGCCATGTTTCTTGAAGATGATTGTATAATGACATAGCTTTCACAATGTGACTGTGTGATTGTGAAAACCTTGCGTCTGATGCTCCTTTTATCAACCTTATCGACAGACAAGTAAAACATATGGATTAAAAATAAATAAATAATAGGGGGAACAAATGTTAAAATAAATTTAGTAGATTGAAATGGTAGTGACAAATGAAAGGGAGGGGTAAGGGGCATGATATGTATGCGTTTTTATCTTTTATCTTTTTATTTCTTTTTCTGAATTGATGCAAATGTTCTAAGAAATGATCCTGATGATGAATATGCAACTATGTGATGATTTTGTGAGTTATTGACTGTACACCAAGAATGGAATGATCATATGGTAAGAATGTTCATGTTTGTATGTGGATATGTTTTAAAAAGGTTTTTTTAATTAAAAAAGAAAGAAGAAATATTGGCTGAAGAAATGGATCTTTGATTCAAGGCTGTGATGAACATGGGGACATTTTGCCCAGGGAAAGAGAAGGGCAGCAGAGAAAGAGAAGGAAATGTGAGGACAGATGCGGGGGTCAGAAGCAGAGAGAAGTTGGAAGATGCGAGCTGCTGGCTTGGGAACTGGAGGGCGGAACGTGAGTCAAGGAGTGCAGGCAGTTCTAGAAGCTGGGAAGGCAGGACGGGATTCTACCCTGGAAGCCTCCCCACAGAACTCTGGGGGGATGCTGCCAACGCCTTCCTCTTACCTAGTGAGTCCCATGTCAGACTTCTGATCCACAGGACGGTGAGATAAATGTGTGCTGTTTTAAGCCACTAAGTCTGCAATCCTTTGTTATAACAGCAAGATGAAACTGATACAGACTCCAAGTGTCTGATAGAGTCAGGCTTCCACAAGTCTGGACTGGGGCTAGAACAGCTCCTGGCACTTCGTAATTGCTCAAGGATGTTGAAGGAAAGAACGACATTTGGACCCATTTAAATGATTTCATTTTTGATACGAAATGGTTTTCCCTGGCTGATTTCTTCCCGAAAGCTTGTGAACAAGTGCAAGCTTTTCACCGAGATCAGTTTGTATTGATCCCTGATGAGAAATAGTTCTTAGCCTTTAAAAAAAATTAATTAGCACGAAGTTTCATTTACGTTTGCTATGGGGAGTTATGTTTAATCATTATGTTTTTTTTTTAAATAAAAGATAGAAATTATTGCTCAATCTTGTAATACCATCGCCAATATTGTCGCTAATCTCGGTATGATTAACTCATTTCATAAAGAACAGAGAAACTCCTGGAGCAGGGAAAAGAATCTGTGGGCTTTTCCTTCTTTCATCAATTTATGTAAGGAAACATAAAATAAGGTTGTAGCAGCTTGATTGTGTGGCGGGGGGGAGGTTACAGCTCTGAGCAGAGAAGTTAAGTAACTTGCCCAAAGTCACACATATTGAAAGGGGGAGAGCAGGATTTGCACCTAAGCAGTGCAGCTCCACAGTGCACACACTGTCCCTGTGTCAGACGGCGTCTCTGCCCACGAACTAGGAAATTTGGTGAAGAACTACTCAGCGATGTCTATAAACTGTTGAAGGAAAGTGTGCAAAGATTTGCCAGTAAAATCGAGCTTCCCAGGCCTGCTTTTTGCCTGAGATGCCAATTGAGGACATTTCAGACCCCAACCTGTTAAATGCAAGTCCCCACGGCAAGTGAACTCACTGCCCTCCCCACTCTGCATAGGCCATGACTCCCAGGGGTGTAAACCTCCCTGGCAACATGCGACAGAAATCCTAAAATGAGCTGGGACTGAGCATTAAGGGATTCAGAAAATCTTCTCAACCAAAAGGGGAGAGAATTGAGACAAAAGAAAGTGTCAGTGGCTGAGAGATTTCAACAGAGTCGAGAGGCTATCCTGGAGGTTGTTCTTATGCATTATATAGATATCCCCTTTTTAGTTTACGGTGTATTGGAGTGGCTAGAGGGAAGTACCTGAAACTGGAGAGCTGTGCTCCAGTAGCCTTGTTGCTTGAAGATGATGGTATAATAATATAGCTTTTACAATGTGACGGAGTGATTGTGAAAACCTTGTGTCTGACGCTCCTTTTATCTAGGTATGGACAGATGAGTTAAAAATATGGATAAAAAATAAACAAAGAATGGGGGAACAAAAGTTAAAGTAAATTGAGTAGATTGAAATACTAGTGGTCAATGAGAGGGAGGGGTAAGGGGTTTGGCATGTATGAGTTTCCTCTTTTTTATTTCTTTTGCTAGAGAGATGCAAATGTTCAAAAAAATGATCATGGTGATGTATACACAACTATGTGATGATATTGTGAGCCACTGATTGTACACCATGTACAGAATGTTTGTATGTCAAGAATGTTTGTATGTTTGTATGTTAAGGTTTGACAATAAAAATTTTTTTTTAAAAAATGCAGGTCCTGGGCGGCTGCCGTGGCTCAGCAGGCAGAGCTCCGACCTGCCGTGCTGGAGGTCTGGAGTTCGATCCCTGGTGCCTCCTGCCCATATGCAAATTAAAAAAAAAAAATGCAGGTCCCCAACTGTTATCAAAGGGAGTGTCAAAAAGGGATGAAAAATGTATTTTGTGGGGATTTTTTTATATTTAATGAAAAATACATTAAGTTGCTTTTTAAAAAGTGGAAGAGATGTTCCTTCTCCCCTGCAGCTACGGGGGACAGAGACATTGTTTTGCATCATAAAACCCATCTAAAATATCCGTTTCAATAAAGTAACAAACTGAAAAGTTTCCAAGAACACCCGTCCTGTTTTCCTGTACGGTTGGTTGAAGGCTTGAGTTCCTGTCACCATCAGCTTGGTCTGTCCATTTAAGTCTGTCTTTGAAAAGATAATGTAATCAAAAGAGACTTATAAGATTCTCTTAGAAATTGTTGCAATCGCTTGAGAAAAATAACCTCCCAAAGAAGCCTGCGATTCTGATTGGTTGGCGTCTCCCGATCATTTGTTGCCATGGTGATAATGACCCTCTATTTTTAAAAGGAATAAAATGCCTATAGCTTTTCTCTGCCTAAACCAGAAGAGAATCATTGGCACTCTTCTCCCGCAAACATAATGGAAATAAAATCCGATGACTCTACTAGACTTCTTATTTTTAACAAAGACATGGAGAGTCCTTTGCATGTGAATGATTCCAATCGCTCAGCTCGCTGCACGATTTGAGCTGCTTAAATGGCAGTTGCTGCGGTTATCTTGATGCACAGCGAGTTGTGATCTTAACTCCAAAGCGCCCACTGGTGGGAAAGGAGAAAACCGCAGGGCCGGCTGTGCAAGGAGACCCCCCCGCCCTTCCTCTCTGGAGCACCCACCTCTGCCACCCACTTACTAGTTTGCCTGGAGAGCGGGTCCAAGACAGAGATCCCCGGAGGTTCTGAGGGGGTGGGGTGTGGAGGGGGCGGGGGGGCAGGGCGGAATACCCCTCCCCCTCTCAGCACACATTTTTGGATATCTACTCTTTGCCAGGAATTATGCTATGCGCTCTGCAGGCTCCATCTTCATTGCAGCCCCTTAAGGAGGGAATTGTAACTCCCCATACCGCATTTGAGGAATCCAAACCCAAAAAAACTAAAGTCTCTTGCCCAAGGTCAGGCAGTCAGAGCGGGAGGAGGCATAAGTTATTCAAGCCTAGGTTTTTCTGACTGTAGGCAGAGAACCAAGTGGAAAGGGAGCTCAGTGGGACCTAGAAGGTTCCCAATCTACCCTAGAATTATCCAGAATGGATCGAGTTTGTCAGCAAAAGGCTTTCCGCACCCAGCTCTTTAATATTCATGATAAATTATGGCTGTTACTGAGTTCTTAGTGATGCTACATTCTGGGCTAGGCACTTGAAATGCATAATCTCAATAAAGCCTCCTGATGAACTGAGGAAGAAAAACTATGCTTGTGTCCATTTTACAGAGGAGGAGACCGAAGTTCAGAGAGGTCCATTCAATAGCTTAAGATCTCTCAACTGGGAAGTATTGGAACCAGGGCTATGAATTCTTGGTCTGCCTGGCTCCAAAGCCTCTCCTCTTCTCCCACAACACTATTTAGGAAGAGAGATGGGCTTTGGACATGAGTGTGAGCCTCGGTAGGGCAGAAAATAACAGCCCTACCGTTATCTGACTAGATGCTTCTTTTTAGTTTCAGTTATCTATTGCTGAATTCCAAAATTCCAAAATTCCAAATTTTGGTGGCTTAAAACAACAATTTTTTTTTTAATTTTGCCTCTCAAATCTGCAATTTGGAAAAGGCTCAACGGGGACAGTTCTGTGCTGTATGTGAAGTCAACTGGGAAGCATGAGGCACCGCATCCAAGATGGCTCCCTCACATGCAGGCTGTCTGCAGGGAGTTCTGATGGAGCTGAAGGAGGAGACTTCATTTCCGCTCCACATGGACCTTTCCTCTAGCTGCTTGAGCTTCCTCACAGCAAGGCAGCTGGATTCCAACAGCAAACATCCAAAAGAACAACACAGAATTGCATGGCATGTTTTGTTCTAGCCTTGGCCATCATAAAACATCACATCCATTGTATACTCTTTAGTCCGGGCAGGACCCAAATCCACTCAGGTTCTAGGGCGAGGGTCACAGACGCCACCCCTTGATGTGGGAGTGGCAAATTTCTAGAAGAGCGTGCAGGATGGAATAGAGTGTGGTGGCCAACTTTGGGAAGTAAAATCTGCCAGACTATACTACTGAAGTTAAATTGGTCTCAAAGTAAATGAGACTATTATAGATCGAGGAGTCAAATTTAAGTCCCATGGTCACTACAGAGAAAATATCAGAGAATATGCCAGCTCATAGAAATGGAAAATAGAATATGGTTTTCCAGGGCTTGGGGACAGGGGAAATGGGGAGCTAATACATACTCGGTTTAGGATTTCTATTTGGGGGCATGGGAGAGTTTTAGTAAGGGAGGTGGTAAGGGTACCACAACACTGCAAACATGATTAACCCCACTGAATGGTATGCTTGGGACTAGTTAAAATAGGGGAGGGGGGTTATGTGGTATATATGTTCCCCCAATATTGAAGAAATGGCTTTGACAATTCCTGATCATGGACTGAATCTAATCATGAAGGAGAAAATTTTCAAAAGGAATTTGGGGACATTTAAAAAGAATGGAATATAGACTGTGAGCTTTATATCTAATGTTGAATTTCTTGAACTCGACAACTGTGTGTAAGATGGTTACACAAGTGAATGTCCTTGCTTTTAGGAAATGTACTTGGAAGTATGAAGTATAATTCAAGAAGTATAAAGTATGTGACCTACCCTCAAATGTTCAGAAAATAGATTAGATAGATGATGGATTAGATAGGTGCTAGATGAAAGAAAGACAGAAGGAGGGAGGGAGAGAGAGAAAGAAAGAAAAAAAAATTGCCACCAATGTGGCAAAATATTAAAAATGTATTGCATGAGGAAGAACAAGGAAATGTCATTACTGCATGGTGTTGAAAATAGATGGTAATCAATATTTAAAAATTTTAACTTAGGTGTGAGACTAAAGCAAAAAATGTTTATTTGGTACAAAATTTATATTTTGACTAGTGCATTTCCTGATATAACTTATGTAGACAGCTTAATTGAACACCATAAGTACATGGAATCTTGAGTTGGGATTGAGATTGTGTTGGTTTGTCCAGAGTGATGCCCCGATAAATCCCAGAGTGATTTGAACAGTGAATAAAAAAGTATTTGCAAAGTCCCCTTAGGGGAATGGTGAGAAAGGGGGAGAATTCAACTTCCCCAAGTTGAATTCTTGATATTCTCACAAGCAGTGGGGACAACCAAAGCAATAAGCTGAGCCCCAATCTTGGGGTTTGTTCATATGAAACTTAACCCCACAAAGGATAGGTCAAGCCTACTTAAAATTAGGCCTAAGAGTCACTGCCAAGAGAACCTCTTTTATTGCTCAGATGTGGTCTCTCTCTCCAGCCAACACAACAAGCAAACTCACCGCCCTCCCCCTATCTACATGGGACATGACTCCCAGGGGTGTAAACCTTCCTGGCAATGTGGGACAGAAATCCTAGAATGAGCTGGGACTCAGCATCAGGGGATTTAGAAAACCTTCTCAACCAAAAGGGGGAGGGGAGAAATGAGACAAAATAAAATGTCAATGGCTAAGAGGTTCCAAGCAGAGTCGAGAGGTTATCCTGGAGGTTATTCTTACACATTAAATAGATATCACCTTGTTAGTCAAGATGTAATGGAGAGGCTGGAGGAAACTGCCTGAAAATGTAGAGCTGTGTTCCAGTAGCCATGTTTCTTGAAGATGATTGTATAATGATATAGCTTTCACAATGTGACAGTGTGATTGTGAAAACCTTGTGTCTGATGCTCCTTTTATCCACCTTATCAACAGATGAGTAAAACATATGGAATAAAGACAAATAATGGGGAACAAATGTTAAAATAAATTTAGATTGAAATGCTAGTGATCAATGAACGGGAAGGGTGGCGGGTATGGTATGTATGAATTTTTTTCTGTTGTCTTTTTATTTCCTTTTTCTGGATTAATGCAAATGTTCTAAGAAATGATCATGATGATGAATATGGAACTATATGATGATATTGTGAATTATTGATTATATATGTAGAACGGAATGATCATAAGTTAAGAATGTTTGCGTTTGTTTGTTGTTATATTTTTTTAATTAAAAATTAATAAAAAAAGAAAAAATGTACTGAAATGGGCATCTGGATGGGGGTATGTTAGAGTTCTCTCTATGGGTTCTGTATTATTTTTGCAACTTTCTTGTAAAATTATTTCAATATAAAAAGGTTTTTTAAAAACTTTTTTCTTTGTGCTATAAAGGGCATGATGGGAACATCTGGCAAACTGAATAAGGTCTCTAGATGAGATCATTGTGTAGATGTTAAATTTCCTGATTTTGATTATTGTACTGTGATTCTGTAGGTGAGTGCTTTGTTATTAGGAAATACACATTGAACTATTTTGGGTTAAAGGGGTATGATGTCTATGATGTCTGCAACTTATGCTCAAAGGATTCAGAAAATATATATACATATAAATGAATAATAATGTTACATGTAGTCAATTCTCAGCTGCTCATTTCAACATATCTAAACATAGGTCTCTTCCATCACTGTCAGCCAGAGACAGTCAATCTGTAGTTGTCATTGGCTGTCCATGTGCATCAAAACATGGGAAACAGCAGCAATGGCAAGGAAGAAAATCCTGGAGACCAAAACAGAGCTTTTGGGGGGGATGGGCAGGGACCGGGAATCGAACCCAGGTCTCCAGCATGGCAGGCAAGAACTCTGCCACTGAGCCACCATGGCCTACACAAAAACAGACCCTCTTTTAAGAAATGTCACATCACTAACGCCCTTGTTGGACAAAGAATGTTATCTCAAATAGCAACAGCTCTAAGCCAAAAAGTGAATCAATGTCTACTTAGATATAACTCTAGAGAACTAACTCATAAGCCATCAAAATCAAACTCAAAATGGCAGCTGCATTCAAGATCGCATATAAAAAGTAACACCTTTAATACACACCATGTGGGAAATTTGATGCCATTCACATTATCAATAAAAACTTTAAACTATCTGGGAATAAACCTACCTGAAATTAGTAGGACTCATATGAGGCAATTTTAAATGAGGAAGCACCAATTATTCCCACTTTAATCCTTAAAGTTAATCTAAAATCATAATAAAAACATCTTCAAACTATCAATAATATCTTAAGGTACATATAAAAATGTGAAAGAAAAACAAGACATTATAGAGACATTGCTCAAAAAATAAATCACAAGAGAAATTAGAAAACACTTAGAATGAATGAAAATGAGAACATAACATATCAAAACCTATGGGATGCAGCCAATGCAGTGCTTAGAGCGAAATTTATGGCTGTAAATGCTTATATTAAAAGAGAAGTCTCAAATCAATAACCTAATCTCTTACCTTGAAAAAGTACCAGAAGGGGAGCAAACTAAATTCAAAGAAAGCAGATGGAAGGAAATAATAAAGAATAGAGTAGAAATAAATGAAATAGAAAATATAAAAACAATAGAAAAAATCAACAAAACCCAAAATTAATTATTTGAAAAGATCAGTAAAAATGACAAAACTTTAGTTAGAATGCCCAAGAAAAGACTCATGTTACTAAAATCCTTACCAACCTCAAAGAAATAAAAAAGGATTATAAGGGAATACTATGAACAACTTGTATGCCAACAAATTAGATAGCCTAAGTGAAATGGAACAATTCTTAGAAAGACACTACCAAAATTGACTAAAGAATACATCAAATGATGAATATACAACTATGTGCAGATATTGTGAATTACTGGTTATATAAGTAGAACGGTATGATCATATGTTAAGGATGTTTGTGTTTGTTGTTATTTTTTATTTTTAAATAAATAAATAAATAAAAGAATACATCAAAATTTTGAAGAGACTAGTAAATAAGGAGATTGGTTATTTTAAAGCTTCCCACAAAGAAAAGTCCAGGACTGGATGGCTTCATTGGTGAATTCCAACAAACGTTCAAAGAAGAATTAGTACCAATCCTTCACACTCTTCCAAAATATAGAAGAGGAGGGAACACTTCCAATTCATTCCACAAGGCCAGTACTAACCCGATAACAAAACCAGACAAAAACATCACAAGAAAGGAAACTACAGACCAATATCCCTTATGAATAGAAATGAAAAAAAAATTTTGCAAATTGAATACATCACCATATAAAAAGGATTATACACCATGACCAGATGGAATCTTAGGAATGCAAGGTTGGTTCAACATACAAAGCTCCATCAAGGTAATACGCCATTTTGATAAGGGACAAAAACTACATGATCTTAATAGAGACAGAGAAAGTATTTGACAAAATCTAACACCCTATCATGATTAAAACACTCAGCACACTAGGAATAAAAGGAAACTTTCTCAATGTGATAAAGGGCATTTATGAAAAACCCACAGCCAATATCATACTTAATGATGAAAGACTGAAAGCTTGCCCAAGATTGGGAACAAGACAAGGACATTCACTCCCACCCCTTCTATTTAGCCTGGTACTGGACGTTCTAGCCCATACCAAGGCCTGGCCTAACGATGGCCACCAGAGCACTGCTGCAACCACTGGAGACAAGACCCACAGCGCCATAAACACTCCATCCCTAGATACCAAATCTTGAGACAGAAAAGAACTCAGCCGTAAGGCAGGACAAAACCCATGCTTTGCATTACCTAAATCCTTTCCAAAGCACCCTGAACCCCACTTTCCCTCCCTAGAACCCTTATACCTTATCACAGACTCTGAGGTCCTGCCTCGTCTTGCCTCTGCTCACCTTTTCAACCTCCCTTCTGCGTTCAGTTGTCTCCTTCCTTTCAGTAATAGGACCCCCCAAGTTTCACATGGAGATGACTGCCAACTAAAGACCACACTTTTTAGCCTCCCTTGCAGCTATCAGTGGCTGTGACAGAAGGTTTGAGCCAGTGGGATGTGGACAGAAGTGGTGTTTGCAGTGTCTGGGTCATCTCCTGTGGCAGAGAATATTCAGTGTTCATCAAATCTTGTTCCCTCTTCTTTTTGGGCACACAACTAGAGTATGTTTCCCAGCTTTTCTCACACTTTTGTCTAGCCATGGGGTTGAATTCTGGCCAGTAAGATGTGGTCAAAATAACATAAGCTGTGTCCAGGACAAGTTGCCCACATGATCCTCTATTTTCTCTCTCCCCTTAAATTCTGGCTGGACAGAAAATACAGAAAAGGATTATGACTGGCTAGATGACAGCAGCAGCATAAATAAAAGGAACCTGCATTCCTGAAGGCCATCTGTCAAAAAGGAACTGCCACATCAGACAACATGTGACTGAGATATATAAACTTTTATGATGTTAAGCCACTGAGATTTGGGAGCTTCTTTGTTCCAGCAGCTAGCATTACTTACTCTAACTAATGCATCTTCTGAATGACACAGTACATGCCCTACTCCCAGCTTACTGGGAAGTGGCAACAACTGTAGCAGCTACTTGGGCATTGTCTTAGTTTGCCAGTGTAACAAGTTACATAAACTGACTGGCTTAAACAAAAGGAATTTATTTTCTCGTGGTTTTTTGGAGGCCAGAAACCCAACATAAAGGTATTGGCAAGATTTGTGTAGTGGTTTGGAGCTATGTACCCCAGAAAAACATGTTCTTAAGTATAATCCATTCCTGTGGATGTGAACCCATTTTAAGTAGGACCTTTTGATGAGGTTATTTCAGTTAAGTGTGGCCCACCTCAATCAGGATGGGTCATAATCCCATTACTAGCGTTCTTTATAAGCAGAATGTAATTCAGACAAAGAGAGAGAAAGCCTTGGGAAGCAAGAAGCTGAAATTCAACACAGCACATAAAAGAACAGAGCAGTCAGGAAAGGCACCATGTGCACTGCCAGGTGACAGGAGCCAAAGACCAGGGAACACCAGCAGCCAGCCCCAGAACACTAGTCTCCTGGAAGAAAGCATCACCTTGATGTGGCCTTGATTTGGATGTAGCTTGAAACTCCTTGTTCTTGTTTGCTGGTTGCCAGAATGCAATATACCAGAAATGGAATGACTTTCAAAAAGGGGAAAGTGATTGAGTTGCAAATTTACAGTTCTAAGGCCGAGAAAATGTCCCAGTTAAAGCAAGTCTATAAAAATGTCCAAAATAAGGCACCAACAAGAGGTTACCTTCACTCAAGAAAGGCGGATGAGGTTCAGGGTTTCTCTCAGCTGGAAAGGCACGTGGCAAACACAGCGATGTCTGCTAGCTTTCTCTCCAGGCTTCTTGCTTCATGACGCTCTCCCAGGGGAGTATTCCTTCTTCATCTCCAAAGGCCTCTGGTTGCATGGGCTCTGGCTCTCAAGGTTCTCAAGAGGGGCTCCACCAAAATGCTTTCTCTTTTAAAGGATTCCAGTAAACTAATCAAGACCAACGTGGAATGGGTGGATTCACATCTCCCTCTATTCAAAAGTTAATACCCAGATGATGCTCAGTGGCAGAGTTCTCACCTGCCATGCCAGAGACCCGGGTTTGATTCCCAGTGCCTGCCCGTGCAAAAAAAAAAAAGTTAATACCCACAATTGGGTGAGTCATATGTCCAGGGGAACAATCAAAAAGCTCCCAGGCAGCAAGATTGAATGAGGATTAAAGAACATGACTTTCCTGGGGTCCACCATCCAAATTAAGTTGGTACACTCCCCTTGCCTCAAAACCATGAGCCGGGCGGCTGCCGTGGCTCAGCAGGTAGCGCTCTGACCTGCCGTGCTGGAGGTCTGGAGTTCAATCCCTGGTGCCTCCTGCCCATATGCAAATTAAAAAAAAAAAAAAAAAAAACATGAGCCATTAAATTCACATTATTGAAGCCAACCCATTACAAGGTATTTGCTTGGGCAGCCAAGGAAACTAAAACAGCGTGTTTTCTCCCAGAGTCTATAGTTCTCTGGCATCTTCCATCACACGGCGATCCCTCTGTCCTTGTATCTGAGTCTCTGGTTTCCAGTGACTTCTGGCTTCTGCTGCCTGTTGCATCTAAATTTCCTTTGCTTATGAACACTCCAGGTATATGGATTAAGGCCTCAGCTAAATGGAATCTTTGAAGATCCTACTCATGAATGAGTCCACATCTTAACTAATAATAACATCTTCAAAGGTCCTATTTACAAATGAGTTCACACCCACCAGACCAAGTGTTAGGCCTTGGATATGTCTTTAAGGACAACATAATTCAATCCCCAGTAGATGCAGAGACAGGACCTTCATGTAGAAGATGGCAGGGACAACCTACCATTCCAAGGTGACCTCATTTAACAATGCAGGGACTGAATCAGCTGCAGGAGATGACTGTTGGAAGAGGGAAGTGAGGTTTGAGGAAACTGCTTTGGAGAGAGACTTTGGGGAAAGAATAGAAACGTGTAAAGGAGGGGATGAAGAATGCTTTCCCACATGTTGGACAACTTAACTCTCCTCCTCTTTCTTTTTTTTTTTTTTTTTGTGCATGGGCAGGCTCCGGGAATCAAACCTGGGTCTCTGGCATGGCAGGTGAGAATTCTGCCACTGAGCCACCATTGCACTGCCCTCTCCTCCTCTTTTATTCTAGGAATTTTCCAAGAAAATTCTACCCTTTTTCCCACAGCAGACCTTCTCACATACCCTTCTCTCTTGCTAGCCCAATCCCAATTTTGTCCAGGTGCCAGGTAACAACATAATTAGTGAAGGTGGGCCTTGTCCCAGAGGGTGAACCCTAATTGGTCCAAACCTTGCTCCTTTTTGCTAGTGATTGATATGAGTGATCATGTGACTCAACTAGGGTCAATGAAATGTGAAGGGGCTTTTGGAAAAGGCTTATAACCCTCCTCACCCCGATAAAAAGAGACGGAAGAGCCTTCCTCCTTTCGATCTTAACTCTGGAAACTGTTCTTGGAACTGATGTCTGGAACTGTGGCAGCCACCTCGCAATAAAATAATGAACCTGAAGACAGAAAATATTAAGGATGTCACAGCAGAAGGAGGGAAAAAGTCTGGGTCCTTGGTTACATGATTGAGCCACTGAACTGGTTCTGGGCTGTGTCTGCCTTCAGACCTTCTATTATGTAAGACACTTTTTTTTTAAGGAAACTTAGTATGAGGTAAAAATTATGGATAAGTGAGCAGTTGTGATGACTTAAAGATGTGTGTAGCAATCACTAAAAAATAATGCAAAGAGATAGTTTAAAAAAAAAATACAATAATCAAGAGCAATGAGCATACGCAGAGCCCAGACCTTGGTTTCTAGCATCGTTCTCTATAAAAAGGACTCCAGGTTCCTTAGAGAAATGATTGATTCCAGGGCTGGGGCAGGGAATATACAAGATAATCCTTTATAATGGAGCATTTTGTAATTCCAGACTCTAAGGAAGTGCTAAAACACATACATGATAAGGGTATGGCAAAGGGACACAGGAGCCAACTGAAAAGAACTCCCAAAGGTCAATGCTAGAACAATCTGAGCAGCAAAATAACATGGTATTGGATTACAACCCAGAGTATAAAATAAATATCCACGAATCCATACAGATAGAAATAAAATAATTGAAAAAATAAACAAGTGGGGGAGATAGACAGATCTCCCATGCAGAAGAATTCTAAATTATGTATGTAGATACTCCACCCTCAAGGAAATGGTACACAATCCCCCACTCCTTAAGCATGGGCTGCTCAGAGAGACTTCCTTCCAGCAAAAGGTAACTTTATAGTGGAGAAATCTGACAAACACTGCATGATCAAGGTTAATAATACCAGCAGTGATAAGTGATGTTGAAGGCATGTACTCTCGATAAAACATGAGAATGGCATTTCACCTCTGCGATTTTCTTTCCCCAAGCCCATACGTCCAGTCTACTCATGAGAAAAAATAAGAAAAAGACCAATTGATGGACATTCTACAAAATACCTGTCCAGTATTCCTCAAAACTGTCAAAGTCATCAAAGCATCAAAGAAAAATCTAAGAAATTATCCCAGCCCAGAGGATACTAAGGAGACATGGCAACTAAATGTAATATACTTTTCCTTGATGGGATCCTGGCACAGAAAAAGGATATTAGATAAAAACTAAGGAAACCTGAATAAAGTATGAGTGTTAGTTAATAATAAGACACCAATATTGGTTCATTAGTTGTGACAAATGTACCAAACTCATGTAAAGTGTGAATAACAGAGAAAATTAGGTGTGGAGTATATGGGAATTCTCTGTACTATCTTTGCAAGTTTTCTGTAACTCTAACCCTGATCTAAAGTAACAAGTTTGTTAAAGAGAGAGAGAGAGAGAGAGAGAGAGAGAGAAGACAGAATGAAATACTAAAAAATACAAAATTAACCTAAAAGAAGACAAGAGGAACAAAGAGCAGATTGATCGAACAGAAAATAACAGAAAGATGGCAGACTTCAATCAAACCATACAATTTACCACATGAACTATAAATGGGCTGAATATTCAAGTTAAAATACAGAGATTTTCTGAGTAGATTTAAAAAAGGCAAGACCCAAAATCCGCTGGGCCCCATGCCCGCCCCGCCCCACCCTTTCCTGGCTGCAGGACTAGCCGAAACCCTGCTTTTCCTGGGCTCAGGGCGACCTGGTCCCCACCCTGAGGCTCGAACCAGCTAGGTAGAGGAGAGGCCCAGGGCCGGCTGCCACTGCGAGCGCCCACTGGCCACGAATGAATCATAAAGCTAAGCCCGCCTCCTCCCCGCCCCCCCCCAAAAAAAAACACCCTCATTACAGGGTCAGAGCACCTCCCTGGTCCCCCGGCCTTAAATTTCTTCCACTTGGGGAAAAAAAAAATCAATACCCAACTGTATGCTGTCCACAAGAAATATATTTTAAATATAATGATAGAGTTAGGCTAAAAGTAAAATAATATAGAAGTTACATGCCATGCAAATAATGTTTAAGAAACCTGGAGTGGCCATATCAACATCAGACCCAGCAGACTTCAGAACAAAGAAAATTACCAAAAACAAAGAGGAGAGGGGGAAAGGGTAGTTCAGTGGTAGAATTCTAGCCTGCCATAAGGAAGACCCGGGTTCAATTCCCCACCCATGCACTTGCAAAAAAAAAAATCAACAAATGGTGCTGCAATAACCAGACAGTCACATGGAAAAGCAATGAAATGTGACCCCCACCATACAGCATACAAAAGAAAAAAAAAGGTCACTTTGTAATTATAAAAGGTTTAGGATTAATTCATCATGAAGATATAACAATCATAAATGTGTATGCACTCAATACCAGAGTTTCAACATACATGAAGCAAAAGTTCACTGGTCAAAGAGAAAAATAGATAAATCCACAATTATATTTAGAGATGTTACCACTACTCTCTTAGTAACTGGTAGAACAAGTAGACAAAAAAGGAGTAAGGATATAGAATTGACAGTGCAACTTAATTGATATTGTTAGAACACTCCTTTCCAAGTGTACACACATATCAACCAAAATATACTATATGCTGGACCATAAAACAAGTCAATACATTTTAAAGGTCTTTTTTTATACATTTTAAAGTGTTTTTTTTTTTTAATTTGCATATGGGCAGGAGGCACCAGGGATCGAACTCCAGACCTCCAGCACAGCAGGTCGGAGCTCTACCTGCTGAGCCATGGCAGCCGCCCCATTTTAAAGGATTGAAATCATGCAATGTATGTTTTCTGATCACAATGGAATTAAATTAGAAATCATTAGCAAGACGTATAGGAAAAGCCCAAATATTTGAAAGTTAAACACACTTGTTAATAACCTAGGAGTAAAAGAAAATCACAAGATAAATTAGAAAATATTTTGAACTCAATAAAATTCAAAATGCAACATACCAAAATTTATGGAATGCAGCTAAAACACGACTTAGACAGAAATGTATAGCTTGAAATGCTTATACTAGACACAAATCTAGCATGGATTGGAAATATAGTGTAGTGTCTAGAGCATGGAACCTGAAAACAACCTGAGTTCCAACCCTGCTTCTGCCACTTTCCTAGCTAGTACCCTTGGGCAAGTAACTTAATGTCTCTGTGCTTCTGTTTCCTCTTCTTTAGAATGGAGATGATAATAGGACCTACCTCATAAGTTCATACGAGAATTAAATTTATTCATATCTCTAGACCAGTACTGACAACAGAAATATCATGCATGTAATATTAAATTTTCATGTGTGTAATATTAAATTTTCTAGAATTTAAAAAGTCATGTGTGTAATATTAAATTTTCTAGAAGTGAAAAAGAAATCATTGAAAGTAATTTTAATAATATATTTTATTTCACCCAATAATATCCAAAAATGTCATATTTTCAAAATGCAGCATTAGCCCCATTTCAGGTGCTCAATGGCAACATGTGCTGGTGGCTACCATACTGAACAGCACAGCTCTAAAGTACTAGAACCATTTCTGGTTGTAAACTATAAACGCTTTGTGTGTTTGCTAAATAAATATTGAGAAAGATAAAAATTATTTCTGCAAATCACGAAAATAAAAGACCAAAGACTCTGAACATGTCCCTTGTGCAGGTACATATTGAGAGTTCTATTAAGACAGTATTTTTCACACTGTGAGTTGCAATCCATCAAAGGGTAGTGGAATCAGTTTAGAAGGTCACAACTAGCATCTTTACTGAAATGTGAAAGAATAGAAAAGAAAGTATCACAGTGCATTGCACATGGTAAGGGTAAGTTCTGTTGCTGAAACTTTTGTTTCTGTGTATGTGTGTGTGTATAACATATATGTAAAATGTTTTTACTGTGAAACTCGGTCAAAAATATCCAAAAGCCACTCGTCAAGGATGTATTTACAAGTAGAATGGCTAAGATTTCACAAATGTTTGTGTTTGGTTTTCCCATAGAGCTTGTCAAATGGTTCTCTGTGACTGGGATCATAATGTATGTTCACCAGATTCCGTTTCCTCTTCCTTCTTCCGGGAACATGGTTCATGTAATCAAAATTCTGGCAAGATGTGGTGCAACTGGCCTCAAGAGTATGGGAAGCGGGGAACTGAACAGGACTCTCTCTCCCCATCTCCTCCTTGCTTCTCCCCATGTCACTTTTCTATTCCCCTCCTCTAGACAGGCTCTTCCACAAGGTGAGAAGGAGGGGATGGGAAATGGCCACACAACTCCACCACTCAAGAGGAAAAGGCTTCTCCTTCCGGTTCTAGATTCAAAAACCCAGGGAAGGACTCTGATTGGCTCAGCCTACATTCTGTTCTGTGTCGGACATATGATTGGCCAGCTTGACTGACTAGCTCATCCCTCAGCCAATCACTGTGGTCGTGGTGAGGCATGTAAGAGAATGGGAGCTCCTATTCCAAACAGAAAACAGGGGCGTTATCTGAGCTCCAGTTAACAAACAGATTCAGCTAACCTTTCCATCAACCTTTTTTCTTCCTGAAGCAAGAGGTGAGAGAGTCCATCTCCAGGAGATGACACAAGAACGGTTAGGGAATACGTTCTCTCCAATCCAGCCAAGCACAGGTCCCGGTGTACAGCGGATGTCCAATTCCTGCTTATTGAATGAAGGACTGAAATAATGTTCTCTTCCCAGAAGTTGTCCTGGGACGCTCTCACTTTCACAGACCCTGAACAGATCAGGAGTGGATCTTAGACACGGGTCCCGCAAACCCAGAAAGTGCATTTTAGGGCGCAGAGACCGGCTACGGGGACGAAACCTGAAGGGTATGGGCGGAACCTTGGAGACCCCGCCGCCCGGGGGGACCATAGTTAGGGGCGGGGCTCCCAAACCCGAGCATTTTGGACCGAACCATCTTTCATCTCTCAGAGGGGAGAGCCAAGCCTTCTGCGTCTTTCGACAACCTTTTAACACTCTCCGGCCATGAAGGCGATGTCTTTGCTTCTCTAACAGCCACTCCGCCTCATTACGCCTCACAGCTGCATGCCTTCACACAATTACAGCCTTCCCCACCACCACCACCACCACCACGCAGTGGCTCGCCCCAGTTTGACGCATTGCAGGGAAGGCCGGACGAATCGGCACCGCGCTCTCATTTCCGCCATGGCCCATGTCCAATAGTGGCGCCGCTCACACAGGGACGCGTCACGCGTCGCTGAGCGGTGTCCCTCCGCCGGAGAGGCAAGTGAAGTCGGCACAGGGGGGCGGGGCGCGGGGCGACAGAAAGTAGTTCCGAGGCGGGAGCGCGCGTGCGCGCGGCCGGCAGTAAATCCAGCCCTGCGCGGGGTCCGTTAGTGGGCAGCGGGGCGCGGAGGGATCCGAGGGAGACGCAGTGCGGCGGCGCGCGGGCCAGGCGGGGCGGGGCCGGGCCAGGTGGGGCGCGCGCGGCGGCCGTTGAGGGACCGTTGGGGCGGGCGGTGGCGGCGGCGGCGGTGGCGCGCGCTGCGGGCAGTGAGTGTGGAGGCGCGGACGCGCGGCGGAGCTCGAGCTGCTGCAGCTGCTGCCGCCGCCGGAGGAGCCTTGATCCCCGCGCACCGGACACCCCGGCCTCGCCATGGTGAGTGAGGCTGAGGGGCCGCCGGCGTTGGGGGCTCTGAGGCGGGCCCGGCAGGGCAGGACCCCCGCGAGCGCGACTGAGCCCCAGTGTGGGACGTTTGGGCCGCGACCCGAACCCCTGGACCCCCCACCCCCACGGAAAGGGGCGTTTGAGCCCTGAATGGACTTTCTGCACCCCTCGAGGGGGCATTTGAACCCAGAGCGGGACGTCTGGATCCACACGGGCACTTCGGGGCCTCCAAAAGCGATTTTTAGCAGAAAATGGGAGAGTTTAGATCCCCATATGGGCATCTTAGCCCTCTAAAGGGGCATATAAGCCCAAGATGAGCATCTCGACCTTCACAGGAGGACGTTTAGTCTCTACAGTGGGATATTTGGGCCCCGGGTGTGGGGGTAGGGTGGAGAGATGAGAAATATTATCTCGGGAGGGGGTTATTTGGGCCCTCAGTAAGGCTTTGGGTCCCGAGAGGATGCAGGAAAGGGGGAGCGGAGGGACGCCAGGCTGCTGGGGCACTCCCCACCAGGTGTCCATGGGTGGCTGGGCCTGGGTGGAGCAGGGTAGCCACCAGGCCCCTGGGGGCCAAGGACAGAGTCAGGGATGGGGGAGGGGGTCACTTCTCCAGATTCAGTCCTTGGAGGTGGGGGGCGGAAGAGTCTGGGAAGACCAGCATTGCAGAGGAGGAGAGTGAGATGCAAGCTTAGAGGAGGAGGAGGCTGGGGTGGGTGGCAGGGAGGTTAGAAGATGCTCTTGAAGCCTACGGAACTGGGAGGGATCGGGTGGTGGAGGTGGTTAAAAAGGGATGGCCAAGCTGATGCTCTCTAGTAGTAGGAGATCAGGGGGTCTTGTGGTTAATTTGGGGGGTAGTTAGGAAAGGTCCTGAGGTGATTAGTGGGTTAAGGCTATTGAACTAGGAAGGGAGGTGTTTTGTCATATTTTGTTTTGTTTTGGGGGGTGAGGACTGCTGCTTGGGTGGTGGGAGATGAGGTTGAAAGGGTGCTGGGGAGCAATAGAAAAGGAAGAGAAAGGAATGAATGGCAGCAAAGATGAGCCCAGGTTTGGAGGTAGAAGTCTCCAGAGAAAGGCTGGGACAAAGACTGTTGGGTCTGGATGGGGAGTGGGCTGCCTAGGTGGCGAGTGTGGCTCCACCCCTTGCTGGCACCCCTTCCTCTCCCCCCTCCCCCCCCCAAGAATGGGTTAGGGCTGAAGGCACCAGAGCAGGGGGAGTGGGTGGGCGGAGTTGTCCCGGCCCCTGTTGCGCACTGAAGCTGCATGAAACGAAGGTGGAGGATCAAAGTTTGGGGTGCATCAAACGAACCAGCTTTTTAAAAACGTAAATCACCTCTTGCTGCCCCTGGCAGGCCAAGAGAGCTGTCTCTTCCAAACAAGAGGGCAGATTTTCTCATGCTCTCCATCTCCATGCACCATTCTGCATCTCCTCACTTGTGCCAAATGACAGCGCAGTACAGTGTGGCGTCGGTGACAATCGGACGCCTGTTCCCCCATGCCCACAGGGTGGACGCTGCAGAGCTCAGCCAAAGAGGACCCCCTGAGGGACTCCTTCATTGGCCTGAGGGCCACTTGTGCCATTCAGGGTACTCAGTGCGGGCTTCTGTTAAGTCATGCATCTCAGGCTTTGAGAGAAAGGAGAAGAGGAGAAGACATGTTCTTTCCTACTCCCTGCCACCCACGACACCCATAGCTCCCTCAGACTCGGCCGCGGAGCCATGCCCAACCATCCTCCCTGGCGAGGCTGGGGAGGACAGGCAGCCACTGCTATGGATCAGATCTCACACTTGCTGACACAGACCCGAAGGCTTCTCTTTCCGCTGCCCCATTTCCCCAGCAAAACCTTGCTAAGGAGGCCCTGACATACTAGCAGGGGCCAAGAGGTCCCCACCTCTGAAATAGGGACCTGAATTTTGACCCTGACCAGTTTTTCTATCCATTGGTAATCAGCAAGATATGGGTGGGATAAGTCACTGTTAACTGGCCTTGGACTTTGGCCTGAGCTCCATGGCTCCTCTTTGGCCCGGGTAAGGGGCCCTGGCCTTGGTTTCTGATCTCATCTAACACTGCTCTCTGGCATTGGCTGGGGCAAGGCAGGGAAATAATACACTCTTCCCTCCCCCACCCCAACAATTTTATCCTTCTCTAACCCCTTGCTGGAGCCTGATATGAGGGTTAAGGAGGCAGGAGACTAGCTGGGTTATTTTGGAGACTGTTTTTGGTGAAAGCTTAAATTTTTCAGTCTGAAAAGAGGAAAAGCCCTAAGAGGGGGGTCCCCATTGATGATTGCTCACCAAATAATCAGTTTTCTGGGCAGTAGCCATACTTTGAGATCTGGAGCCCTGGAGCTGGGGCTGTTCCTTTACTAAGCAGACGAGAGGGTCTCCTAAATGGGAAGAAAAGTGGCAGGCCCGACAGGCAGAGCCACGCCTATTTGCAGCAACCCTGTAACAGAACGTGGCAGCGTCTCATTTGCATCTCACGGCTCCTCTCTGGAAAATGGCAGACACCAGCCTTCAGAGCCTCCCTTGGGCATTCTGCAACCTGCCAAAGCCTCCTGGCCCCAGCCCCCAGCACCCTGTAGTGCTGCCCGAAGGTGGGAGAGAACCAGGCTCCCTTGGCATGGTGCAGACTGCTGGGGTAGGTGGAGGTCCCTGATGGGACTAGCTCTTTCCAGTCTAGTCCAGGGGTAGAAATGAGAAGCAGATGGAATGACAGCGTTCCTCTTGGCTCTGTTCTTCATCTGCCCCCTCCCCTGGCACAGCCCCAGCCTTGGTAACCAGAAGCCCAGCCTCTCTTCTCACTTTCCCCAAGCAGCTTCCTCTGGTATCAGGACCTGGGGATCAGCCCAGACTTCTGTGCTCTGGGAGCCAGGGCAGTGGATGAGCAAGGGGCTCATGAGTCTGGGGCTGCCAGGATGGCATTTAGGAGCCAACAAGCAGGGTCTTTTGAAGACAGTGCAGAGGGGTCTTCATTTGGTCTCTTAACCTTCCCTTTAGACTATGCACTTTACAGAAAGTGCATATGTGGTATTTTTTTCCTCCACCTTCCTTCTTCCCCTCCCTGGGCCATCTCCCTTCTGTCACTGTAAATGGTTCCCCCCCCCCTCCATTCTGCCTATTTAGGAATTGGCTTCAAGTTCCACTTCCCTTGAGGGGTGAAGGGGAGACATTTTAAACCAGTGGCTCTTAGTATTTGGGAAGAAAGTGAGGAGGGGTTTGTTTGCTAGCCTCCTATGGAAGCTCTGTCTGGAATGATGCAAATACAAAAGTTTGCATCAGTTTCTGAGGTTCTGACTCAAGACTGGGTGTGCTGTAGACTTTGGAACTTCTCTCCCCTAATTGTGAAAGAAAGTAGAGGAAGGGAAATAGTAGCCTGGATTCAAACAGTGGTCCAAAGAGGATAATATCATCTTGATAGCATTCACAAAAAGGGAAATCTTTCTTCTAACTGCCTAAAGCTAAATGTTGGGGCTTGACCCTCCATCTAGCATCTGCCCCATAAAGATCACTGTATCTTGCAGATTCCCAGCACAGTGAAGGAAAAGCTATTCTCTGCCTAGCCTTTACCCTACCCCCAAACCTAGCATGCAGCAAAGGCTACCTGCCACAGACCAGCTATGGCCCCAGAGTGGCCAGAACTGGGAAGGGTTAAAAACTGCAGCACTGCTGGGGAAGCCAACTTCAGTTCTCTATCCTTTGGCTCTGGCTGCTGCTGCTGTAGTCCCCTCCCTGACACTTGTCCCCCTTGCCCAAAAGAAACAACAGAATGGTGTCCTGCTCTACCCTCTGTGCAAGGGATGGAGAGGCTGGGTTGAGTGACTACCTTTGGCCCAACTGGGATATCCTTCAATGCTCAGAGCAGCTCACAGCTACCGGTTGGGAGAATTTTTTCCCAGTGTGGTTCCATCCTAATCTGAACCTAGCAATTCCAAATAAGTGGCACAGAAAAGGGCAAAATCAGCCCCAGACATCCTCTCTCTGCCCTGCCCAGGGACTGGCCTGTTTCGATTTGGAACCTTCTAGAGCTGCTTGATTAGGCCTCTAGGGCAACTGTGCCCTTCACTCAGCCCCAGAGCTCCCAGCAGCAGCCGTTAGTATCGACACCCGACCTGTGCCCTGCACCACCCCTCTGCTCAGTGCAGCTGGTTTAGGGCTGGAGCAGGCACGTCTCCACACACTGCAACTCCAAAGCCCTGGGGAGAGATTGGAAGCTTTGGGGCCTGGGCTCCAGCCCAGCCTAGGTCCAGCTTCCTACATAACCAGGCTTTATCCCTGGCCCTTGCTGTATCTCAGGCCCCATGTTCTGGCGTGTACCATCCTTGCTCCCCAGCAATACCATGTGGAGCTGGCCTCACCCAGAGTGGGCCAGCCAGGTGGGGAAGCTGTATCAGTGCTGGCCAAGCAGCCCCATGCCTAACTTTCTCCTTCCTGCTTTTGCAGGCTGACCAGCTGACCGAGGAACAGATTGCAGGTGAGCTCCCCTACCCCCTTCTCCTGAATCCTGCATCAGGCAGTCCTCTGCATTCCCATCCCAGTCTTACCCCCAGGAGTGACATCTAAAAGATAAACCTGTGCCTTTTGCTTAGAATGTTGATAGATGTTTATAAGAGCACATCAGCATCCTGTTAACCCCAGACCCCAAGGTCCTGAGGTGGACCGTCCCCTGGTGGTGAAGGCTGTGTTCCTCCCCTGGCTGTGGGTTACCATGGTCCTTAAGGTCAGTAGCTGTGGGTGAACCAAGCTGTCTGTCCCACCTCCAGCTAAATAGGCTTAGAAGGTGATCTCCCCGCCTCCCATTGGAGCTGCATAGCTCCTGTCCCACTTTAAGGGCCCCCCAGGAGATGTCTCGTCACTCCCACTTCTGCCCTTCTCTATACTTTGCATTTCCCTTTTCATGTGTTTGCACTCCTTCCTCTTAGGGCAGAAATGCTTTTTCCCCCAGCTCTCCACATAGGCAGTCTACCTCATCCTTCAGGTCTCAGCTCAATATTAACCTCTGAAAAGCCTTCCGGGACCAGTTTTCAAATGAAAACTTTCCTCCAATATTCAGCAGTATTGTTTTCCTTTGTGGCATTTATCACTGTCTGAAATTATTTTATAATGCCTTGTTACTTCTGTCACTAGATGTGAGCTCCTTGAGTTTGCGACTTTGTTCAGTGGTCCCTGTTGTATCCTCAGTGCCTACAACATACTAGGTGCCCCATAAATTTTTGTTGGCTAAATAAATGAACAGAGGAATAATCGCTTGTCTCCGAGTAAGCAAAAAGAAATCCCTCGATCACCATCAAATTTGTTTAGTAGGCCTCAAAGCCCCAGAGTGGTCACAGCTGCAGGAATTCTTGTGTGAGTGAGTGACAGTGTTTCCATGCCCCCCTTTTCCTGGACATGAGCTCCCTGAGGGCACCACTCTTGATTTCTCTCCATAGCCATTAGCCAGCACAGAGTAGGCAGGAGGAAAAATTCTGAGAATGGGCTCTTCATTCCCACCAGCTTCCCCCACCTCCACTACCCACCCCCCCTTGCTGTCAGGTTAAATGGGCTACATGAAAAAACACTGCAGTCTGGCTTCTGAGGTGGACAGAAGCAGGAATGGACTTGCCTTCTCTCCTCTCTCTCCCTCTCCCTGCCAGTCCTATCCCACCAAACACATAGTCACTCCTTCAGCTACTGAACTTTGGTCCCAGGTAGCTCTGAGGACCCACCAAGGAAAGCCTGTTGTTTACTGATCATGAGCTCAGGTGTTCACCTGGCCCACTCCATATCCCCCAAGAGCAACAGGGCCTCAGCAAGGGAGGTGTCAGCATCCCCAAAGAAACCCTACCATTTCCCCAGGGCCAGGAGATCAATAGTCACAGCCACCTGGCTATATATGTCATTCCCACCCCACCTGCCACCCTTAGCCCAGCTCTACTCTCATGTAACACAAACACACACACCCATTTTTCACCCTGTTGCCATTAGCAAACTGTCCACCACCTCACCCCAGCCCACACCCTCTGGGAATAGGCTGCCAGGCATCTGTTCCCTGAGGGCTTGGGGGTAGGAGAGCACCAGGTGCCAAAATGGGCCCAGTGGGAAGACAGGAGCCACATGCTTCTCTCCCTGCTCAGCAAACAGCAGCTCCCTGCTCCTGATGCATCCCCAGCTGTGGCCCTCCCACTCAGCACCACTAACTCCTCATCCTCCTGGCTTGGCAACCAGCACCCCCTTCTCCCATCATCCATCCTCCCCCATGCACCGTCCGTCAGCCATGCTGTAATGCCGAACACCCCCACACTTCACCACACACAGCCACTCAGCTCCTCCTCTGGGAGCCAGTAACACCCGAGGGATCTGGGCTGGCAGTACCAGGCAGAAAGATTCAGTGCCTGTAGTTCCTCTTCAGGCAGACCAAAGGCATTCCACTTCCCCTCTTCCTTTCCCAGACACTAGACCTTGACTGGCACACTTCGGATGGAGAGCTTACCTAGGCACTCTGCATCCACTCCATGACTTGGACCATTTCATCCTTTGAGAGGAAAAGACCAAAGCCAGAGCCAGAAAGAAATGTAGAATTCTCAGATAACTGCTTCAGCCCATTGCCCTCTTCTTCACTAAGCTAGGATGAACAAATAGGTAACTTTACCCAACAAAGTAGATGTCCAAATATTGACTGAAAGAAGAAAGGATTCTTCCTGAGGAGAGAGGGGAGAAGGTTGAACTGAAATTGAATCTTGTCTTGGTTTCTTCAGGTGGGACTGACTCCTTTGGCCTTTCTCTAGGGATGGAGTCCAGTCTCCAGAGGTAAGGATTTTGCTATGGTCATATTGACTCTGGTTTGTTCCCCCTTCTTCCCCCAGAGTTCAAGGAGGCCTTCTCCCTCTTTGACAAGGATGGAGATGGCACTATCACCACCAAGGAGTTGGGGACAGTGATGAGATCCCTGGGACAGAACCCTACTGAAGCAGAGCTGCAGGACATGATCAATGAGGTGGATGCAGATGGTGAGCCCCAGGAGTGGATAGGGGGCAGCCCCTCTCCTGCTCACCTCCAGGGGCCATGGATGAGCCCATATCTCCCTTCTCAAGGTTCTGGGGATGTCCCCTGGGCCTGGACCAAGAGAATGTCCCCTCCCTTCCCCCCTTCTAGGGAATGGGACCATTGACTTCCCAGAGTTCTTGACCATGATGGCCAGAAAGATGAAGGATACAGACAGCGAGGAGGAGATCCGAGAGGCGTTCCGCGTCTTTGACAAGGTAAACAGCCCTCTCCCAGGCATCCTGTGTGGCTGAGGCTAGTCCCCAGGCAGAAAAATAGAGCCAGTATGGCCCCAGAAAACCCAGCCACCGAGACACCATATCCAGAAGGCCTGGGTCCTAGTGCTAGCCCTGCAGCCAACTTGCTCTGCTACATTAGGGAGCCCCCCTTGGGGCTTGAGTTTCCTCACCTGCCACATGAGGGAAGCCAGTGATCCCTGCCCTGCTGCCTCTTTCCCACTGGGGGACATGCTCAGTGGATGCCTCAAGCCCAGAGCCTTTACCCCCACACCCAGGATGGGAATGGCTACATCAGCGCCGCAGAGCTGCGTCATGTAATGACGAACCTGGGTGAGAAGCTGACCGATGAGGAGGTGGATGAGATGATCAGAGAGGCCGACATCGATGGAGACGGCCAGGTCAATTATGAAGGTGAGTCAGTGCCCAGATTCCTTGTGTCAAGGGGGCTGCTTGGGGCTCAGCCCTGCTGGTCCGCCTGACTCTCCATTCGTCTGTTTCACTCTACAGAGTTTGTACAGATGATGACTGCAAAGTGAAGGCCCTGGGCAGCTGGTGATGCCCGTTCTCTTGATCTCTCTCCTCGCGCGCGCTCTCTTCAACACTCCCCTGCATACCCTGGTTCTAGCAAACACCAATTGATTGACTGAGAATCTGATAAAGTAACAAAAGATTTGTCCCAAGCTGCATGATTGCTCTTTCTCCTTCCTCCTTGAGTCTCCTGCCATGCCCCCTCATCTCTGCCTTTTGCCCTCCCCACTTCCCTTACATCTTCCAAGGCCTGATGCATTCTCAACTCCCTTCCCACCCCATCTCCATTCCCCATAGGGAGCCTCTGCCCTCCTCCAGCCCGGGTGGCTCTCCTCAGTTTTGGTTTGTTTCCTTTCATTTGTCATCTTATTTTGGGTGCTGGGGTGGCTGCCAGCCCTGTCCCAGAACCTGCCAGGGCAGGGAAGAGGCCCTTACCCAGGCAGGAGAGCATGCCCTTTGCTGTTGCATGCAACCAGCCCTGTGATTCCATGTGCAGGTCCCAGCAGCCTTTTGGGGCAGGGGTGCAAAGAGAGGCATTCCAGAAGGACTGTGGGGGAGTGAGCAGCTAAGGTGGTGACTGAGAATGGCCCAGGAGAGGGTTTGAGGGGCAGGGAGGTTGGGGAAGCAGGCCTTCTGGTACCAATCGAGGGGGCCAACAAGACAGGAAGGACAGACAGAAAGAGTAGACGACACTCAGATCTCGCTGCCTGCTATTTTGAAACCATCTCTGTTTGGCTTTCTGAGGGTGGACTTGGGGGAGAGGGGCTGCTCAGTTTGCCAGGCTGCAGATTTGTCCGTGCCCACGTTCCTAAAGCGATCTCAGCTCTCATGTCAATACCTGGTGCTAATGTCCTGTGCCGCTCCCTCCTCATGCCCCCTCACCCCACCCCGCCCCATGTTGAGGTCCCATCACTGGAATGGATGTGAGGAAGGTCAGTTTGCAGTGTGCTGGTTGCCCTTTTTTGTTGTTGTTTTCTTTTCCCCCTCTATGTCCCTTAAAACTTTTTAATTTTGTCAAAAACCATGCCTGGCTAGCTGAAGGTGGGGAAGGGCAGCTGTGCCCCACCATGTTATCGAGAGAACAGGCCTGCAATAAACAGTCTTGTCGCTGGCCGCCCGGAGGGCCACCCGTCGGGGCAACCTCTGCCTCCTGGTCAGCCGGCCCCTCGCACTTCTCCGTGGCGACTTAGCGTGGCCTCCTCTCATCTGTGCTGCCTCTCGTGCCCTCCTCCCCATCCCGGCCCCCTGCCCACCCGCCTGACCCCACACTCCCCCAGCGGAGAGCATGATCCGTGATCCGTGACCTTGCTTCTGACTTTTGCCTCTGGGACAAGTAAGTCAATGCGGACAGTTCAGTTGTCTGGATTTTTTCCTTTTCTCCTTTTACTGTTCATTTCATCTGGTTGTCCCCCCACCATCCTCTACTGCCCAGGTCAATCGAGTGGCTTTTCCTGGGACCTGCCCAGTTTTGAGAATCTTCTCATCCACCCTCTGGCACCCAGTCTCCAAGGGAGGGGAGGGATGGGCCATAGCAGGAGTCCCAGCCAAGAGCTGAGGTTAAGGGCAGGTCGGCGTGAGGCTGTGGACATTTTTGGAGTGTTTTGGGGTTTTTGTGTTTTTCTTTTTTTTTAAACCGGGCAATATTGTGTTCAGTTCAAGCTGTGAAGAAAAATATATATCAATGTTTTCCAATAAAATACAGTGACTACCTGACTTGGCTCTGCCCCTCTTATCTCAGTTTCTGAACCTGCTCCCTGTAGTTCTTGGACTCCTCTGCCCTCCGTGGAGGAGTATTTTCTTTCCTCCGTGCTCGCTGTAAATGTCTAAAGTCCTGTCATGGTCCATGCAACAGAGGGCAGTGCCCCTGAATGGTAGTTCTGGTCCCAGCGTGACTGCCAGGCTGCTAGGGGCAGGATGCTGTCCTCCCTGTTTCTGGCTAACCCAGCATCAGAGCAACCAACCCTTGCCCTGGAGGAGGAAAGGGAGCTGTATCAGTCACAGAAATACTGCCAAATGTGCCCTGAGGCAACTGTGAGGGGAGGTCTGACGTGCTGCAGGGCCCAGTTATCCGGGTATGGAGAGAGATGGGCATCCCAGGGGCAGCAGGAGAGAAAGGGCACTGTGGAACCGAAAGGAATCCAGTGAGACTAGGCCAGGGCAGAGTGTCCTAGGCTGGTGAGGCCAAAAGAAGGTGAGAGCCAGACCCTGTGTCGGCCTTGAAGGCCAGGGGGAGGGGGAGGGGTGATTCTCTGTGAGGTGCTCTAGGGTGGGGCCTCATGTCCACTAATTCAGTCAGCATCAGCGAGGCAGTCCAAATATACCACATTATTAGAGCCCACAGTCAACTGTAGGGTATGTTTGGAGATTTGAAGCAACCCCAAACAACTGCAGACTACAAAAAGCTCATTTATTTCATTGTAAGTGGGGATGTGAGAAGAAAGGCCATCCAGTCCAGAGGTGCTATAATGGAGAGTCATTCAGGGGGGCTTTTCCCAAAATACACGTCCCTGCCTCTCCATCCCAGTACATATCTGGTATGCTCCCCCTAAAAGGGACGTGGGGAATGAGAAATAAGAAGCATTGTCTTCAACTTCTGAGCTGCTCACACTCAATCCTAGGGGCCGGGCAGGAGTCCAACAGAGGCTCAGAGAAAGAATTCAGTGGAATAAAATCTTTCCACTCATCTTTGCCCAGCCTTGGGAAGATGGAGAGGCTTAGGGAATCCTGCGGGAACAGGGGCTGCTGCGGGGCAGGGCTGAGTTCAGGCCTGCCTTGTAGAAGAGACATCTGGCTGGATCTATAGTGTGTGGCACTCATCAGAGCCCAGTGCTGGGAGTGGTGCAGTTGGGAATAGGGAACATCTTCTAAAGCCCCAGCTTCTGTGTCCCCTTTATCTGCCACTCCCCTGCCATGGGCAGTGGTTTGGCATTCAGTAGGATAGTAAAACATAATGGACAAGAGCTCGGAGTCTGGGGCCTTAATATTCCAGCCGCTGCCTTTATGGCTTTGGGCAGATGACTACACTGTGTCTGGAGTCTGTAAGATGGGGGTAACAGTACCTACCTCCAGGGGCTGAGGTGAAGATTTGATACAGGATTAAGAACCAGGCCTGAGGTATATAGTAAGTGCTCAGGAACTTACTGTATGTGTATTTATTGGGTGCTTCCTTCTCCACAAGCTCTGTTCCAACTGCTCTGTCCATGACCTCATTGAATCCTTGAAGCAGTCATTTGGGTTGGAAGCTATTACTACCCATTTTGTAGACTAGGAAGCTGAGGCCCAAGGATGTGAAGTCACTCTGAGGTCATGAAGTTGGAAGTGACAGAGGTGGAATTCGAGCCAGGTCTGACCCCAAGGAGATGATTTCTGATCTGTGGGGATCACACATGCAGACACAGGAACTCCAAATATTTCTTCATTTCAGGCTGCAGTCAACACCCCTCTGTGCTTGCCCCTGTCCATTAGAAGCTGAGTGCCACCTCTGTGCCTTTGATTAATAAAGAATGGGAAAGGGAAGTGATGATTATTTAATAATGTAGACTGTCTGGGAGTCTTTCAAAACATGGGGACTGAGGGGAAAAATAATGATAAGCAACACAGCAACACAGGCAAGGGAAGCGCTGATTAAAAGCATAGGCTTTGGGGATCAGAATGATCTGAGGGGTTGAGATCCAGAGGAGCCAATGAGGTAGGAAGACAGGCGGGGAGGTGCCCAGCCCTGGCCTGGGGGCTCAGGCGATCTGGGTTCCCCTCACTAAAGGCTGCCTTAGTGTGGTGGCTCTCGTGCCACTTCTGTCATTCCCAACGTGACCAGTAGAGGGGGCAATGAGCACAGACGCCCCAGGGAGAGCTGTTGCTTCTGGAATCAGTAGGGCAGGCACCTCAACTACATCCTCACAGATCCTTGACTTGTGCCTTCTTGGCACATGGCACAGCTTGCAATTATGGCTTTTAGCTGCTTATTGTCATACTTAATGTGGCTATTATTGCCCCCTCTGGGTCGTGGGCCAGGTAGGGCCAGGGCTATGTTGGTCACCACTGCGCCCCCAGCCCCGCCCAGCACAGCGCCAGGCATAGAGCAGTCTCAAGAGGAGAGGTCTCAGTCTTCTGGGGCTGCTGTAACAAAGTGCCGCAGACTGCGTGGCTTAAAACAACAGGAATTGATTCTCTCAGTTCTGGAGGCCAGAAGTCTGAAATCTGTAGGTGTGGGCTGGGCTTTCTCCCCCAGGAAGCCTCTAGGGTGCTGGCCATGGCACAACTCAGTCTGTCTCTGTCACATGACTGTCTTTTCTCTCCTGCTGTCTGTGTCCAATATGGTCTACTGGGGGCACCGGTCACATTGGATTAGGGCCACTCTAATCCAGTTTGGCTTCATCTTAACGAACAGCATCTTCAAAGACCCTATTTCCAAATAGGGTCTTATTCACAAGGCTGGTGTTTTGGGTTTGAACCTATCTTTTTGGGGAGAGACAATTCGATCAATAACAATGTATGTGGGATGAATGAATGAATGAAGACAGGAGATATCAGACACCACAGTCAGAACTGTGAGCAAGACAGAAACACTCCTAACTTCTCACTTTCAATCCTCAGCCATCACTCCTCCGGGAAGCCCTCCCTGACTCCCCCTTGGGCTTACGCATCTCATCTCTGCCTGTTCTGACATCACTGTCTCCCCCACTTGACTGTGAACCCCAGGAGGGCAGCGTCAGGATTGTACCAATCACAGCCATGTCCCCAGCTTCAAAGGGATACTACCCAACATATAGTAAGCCCTCGATGAAAGCCTGAGGGACGAATCAATAAACAAATATCTTTGCTATGTCAGTCTGCCGCTCACTACATGTGGAGAGAGAAAGTGCTGAGAGCCCATGGAGAAAAGTGTGATTAAATCTTTTAGGAGTGTTCTAAGAAATGATCATGATGAATATACAACTATGTAATGATATTGTGAATTGCTGATTATATATGTAGAATGGAATGATCATATGGTAAGAATGTTGGTATGTCGGTATGTTTAATAAATAAAATAAGTTAAAAACAAAAAACAAAAAAAAAATCTTTAAGGAGGAAACCTTTAAGCAGGACTTTGAAGGGCAAGCATGCTTTTGACAAATGGTGAAGGGGAGAAATTGTTCCAGGAAGGTTCAGCTCAGTAAGCAAAAATATTGAGGCCTGAAAAGCCCCGGACTCTTTGGGGAACCCTTAATTGCCTGATGTGGCCAAGGCACAGAATGGGTGGGGCCTGGTGCTGTGGGATCCACCCATTTTGTGATGCAGTAGGGAGCCCTAGAGGTTTGCAGGGGACCAGAAGGAGGTTGTGACTGCTCAGACCAGATACCAGCTAGGAGAGGGGTTTCCAAATCACCCCCGAGGAACAATTCAGGTGCCATGGGAGTGGTTTGAAAACCACTGGTCTGTTGGATCATTGTAAACCTCCGAACCAGAAGAAGTGATGAGGGTCTGAGCAAAACGGGACCGACTCCTGAGATACCAAGCCTGCAGTTAGGAGCCAGTGGAAGATCTACTTTGACACTTTAATCCTCTCCTCACCTGCAAAATGGTAATGACAAAAGCACCCACCTCGGGGAGGGGGTGGGGTGGTGTCACTGGCGATTCTGGGGATTAAAATGCCTAGCCCTGAGCCTGGCTGGCAGGGAGTCCTAAAAAGCCGAGGATACAGAACTGACCAGTACCTACCACCAGGGGGCGACAGAGAGGGGATGGGCCCAACCGTTTACCCACCTTCCCCTGGCTCCTGCCTGAAATGCCTTCCTGCAGCCATGCGACTCTCTCTTCTTCAAGGCTTTCCTCTGGGGGCCCCTCGGGGTGGGTTCCTGCCAAGCCCAGGTGTGGTGACAGAGGCCAGACCCAACCTCACACCTGTTGTTTTGTTTGCAAGTTGACTTTTTATTACTAGATTCAACTAATGTAATATTATTCTATCAAGACTAACTTGACACTAACTTTTAGAAAAGTTTCTAAACGCTTTCCCTCTTTTTTTTTTTTTTTTTTTTAACTATTGCAGGGTTTTGGGGTTTTTAATTGAGGTAAAATACCCACGACATAAAATGTATCATTTGAACCATTTTAAAGCGTAGAATTCTTTTCATAGCCCTAAAAGGAAATCAGTACCCATTGAGCATTTATCTTGACCTGTTTTTAACCTCAGACTCCTCTAATCTTCTTGTGATTTGAAACAGGGTGACTGGCGTGGGAGGGGAGAGTGGAGTCCAAACATTGGAGCAAAGCGTTGCTTTGTTTTCAAACTGCTTTTGATCAGACAGCAAAAGACGTGTAGTAAGTAACAAGTAACACATAGTAAGACAATGACAGTAACATCTACAGCAGGCTCACTCTGTGCTAGAATGCTTCTCTGGAAATTGCTAAACCCTCAAAACCACCCGATGAGCTAATACTAGATTATGATCACTTTCTACGAAGAAGCAAACTAGGGTACAGAAAGGAAAAGGGAGCTGTGCTCTGGAGCTGGAGAGGTACCACGCCCCCCACCTGGGCTGTACATTCTCCTTGCTGTGTGAACTGGGCAGTTGATTGCCCTCTCTGGGCCTTGATTCCAGCCTCTGTAGAAAAGGTTTCCTAGTAGCAGCGTCCCCTAAGCCATTGCATTGTGCAGGCTAACCAGGGGTGAGAGGCGCTCCCTCAGAGGGAGCTGCTGCTATCTCTCTAGGAGACTCACCCCTCACCTCCCCAGCTCCCCTCCCCTGGGGTGGGGATTGATTGCTTTAACCCCAAGTCAGAAAGAGGAAGTGGAACTGACAGTTTGGGGGTCGCTTTCCCGTTCGCCGTCCTCCCACACTGGTGCCAACTCACTTCCCGTCATGTCTGCTCCCTCACTCCCCACCCTTAATTCCCGGCCTCCCTGAGAGCAGGGAATTGCAACCTGAGGAGCGGGAATTGGGGGG
>PVIY010028752.1:0-32757 GCA_004026745.1 Myrmecophaga tridactyla | reverse complement strand
CTCTATTATCGTTTTATTTCTTTTTCTGATGTCTTTTTATTTCTTTTTCTAAATCGATGCAAATGTTCTAAGAAATGATGAATATGCAACTATGTGATAATATTAAGAATTACTGATTGTATATGTAGAATGGAATGATATATTAATGTTCTTTTGTTAAGTTTTTTAATTAATAAAAAAGTTTAAAAAAAAAAAGAAACTGCTCTTAGAATAGAAACTGGGGACTAGAAAAAAATCTATCTACTATTTTCTCAGGAGACTATGGGTTTTAATAGGATAATACACCCTTACAAAAGGGATAAAATAGAGCTCTTGATAAGATTTAAAAAAGAAGACCTACTTAATTATTGACTGCCCTTTATGAGTTAGTCATGAGCGAGAGTTAGTACCTGACTGCATGTGCCCCTTTTCTTGGGGCTCAGCCCTTTTCCTGTATTCTGAGCTCAGCCGACTCCAAAAACAATTCTTACAACAATCCCATAATAATTAGCCTTATTTTTCATATGAAGATTTTGAGGATCAGAGAAATTAACTGACTTCTGCAAGGCCACATAAAAAGAATCAAATCCAAGGGCACGTTTCAAAATTCTGCACATCCATTTTTTCCTCTATAAAGTCCTTTCTTTCCCTACTACAATGTGTGAATCTAACTAAGTGTATAATAGATGCAGTGGGAGTGAGCAATGAAAAGAAAAAACCCCAGAAGGGCAGAGGGTTATAGTCAGAGAGCATGATTACTAAAAGTTTAGATTTCAGAGGAAGAGTTATTTTAGGCTAAGATAGATCTTAGGTATGGTTATGGAAGTTCGTAGCTGAAGTGGAATGAAAAATAGGTGAAAGTAGCTGATTTCTAAGATATCAGAGAATATTAATAGTGGATGAATTTTGGGGGAGGGGGAAGTGTGTGTGCATGGTCCAGGAATTGAACTCAGGTCTCCCGCATGGAAGGCGAGCAATCTACAATAGTGATGAATATTTTGCTAGGCATAATCAAGTCTCCTCCTCCCCCAAGATGGTCACCTCCTAATCCCTGGAACCTGTGAATATGCCTTACCTGGCAAAATGGACTCTGCAAATGCAATTGAGTTAAAGACCATGAGATGGGGAGAGTATCTTGGTTTATCCAGGTGGGTCCAATGTAATTACAGGGTCCTTAAAAGTAGAAGAGGGAGGCAAAAGAGGACAGAATGGGAAATGTGACTACAAGAGAAAGGTCAGAGAGATGCAATGCTGCTGGCTTTGAAGATGGAAAAATGGGGTCTGTGAGCCAAAGAATGAATTCATGCTGCCTCTAGAAGCTAGAAAGACAAGGAAACAGATTCTCCCCTAGAGCCTCCAGAACAGAATGCAGTCCTGCTGACACCTTGATTTTAGCCCACTAAGAACTGCGCCAGACTTCTGACCTACAGAACTGTGAGATAATAAATCTATATAATTTTAGGTTACTAAGTTTATGTTAATTAGTTACAGCAGCAGCTATAGAAAACTGGTACATATTTTAAGAGATGTTAACAAGTGGTATAGGAAAAAGGTATGATGCTGGGTAAGGTATGAGTCTCAAAGAAAGGAGGGTTTTACTGAAGGTAGAAATACAGGTCCAGAAAGGACAATGGGGAGGTAGGATGATGCTGACTCTATCTTCCTGCTCCTTACAGTAAGTCCTAGAAGAATAAACAGCGTTTTGCTCAATGGGGATGGAAGAGCAGAGGATATGTAATCAGGGGCATAAATAGAGGAATTAAAAATGAAAGGCATCAGGTGATGGAATGGTGGCTCAGTGGCAGAATTCTCGCCTGCCATGCTGGGGACCCAGGTTCAATTCCCAGAGCCTGCCCATGCCAAAAAAAAAAAAAAAAAAGAGAGAGAGAGAGAAAAAAAACAAAAAACTGGCAGGAGAAATTAAAGGCATGGTGTGAGATTAGTCAGTCTACCTCTGCTTCTCTGCTGATGCAGCCTGAGGCATGATAATGCCAGCAGCCAGTGGCCTGGGCTTTGAGTTGCTTCATAGGAAGAAAGTTTTTAGAGATTAGTTTCTGAAGTGAACAATCAAGCAAAATGCAGCCTGATGTAATATGAAAGAGTCCTGTATACAGAGCAGGAACATATATATCTGACTGTAAGTTCTGCTTCTGCTATTAACTAGCAATGTGATGATAGGTAAGTCACCTCACTTCATCTTTTTCTTTCCCCCTCATTTTATAAACCTGTGTAATTTTTTGTTGAAAAATAGAATTCAAGCTTTGGATTAGTCTCTGGGTTTTGTATACATTTATTTGCTTACATTATATATATTTTTGCAAAATTTTATTGCGATATCTTCACATACCATATATTCCATACAAAGAATACAATCAATGTCTCACAGTATAATCACTTGGTTGTTCAGTTATCACACTCAATTTACACCATTTTCATTGCTCCAAAGAGACAAGTAACAGGCAGACACACCAAAAGAAAACCAAAACATCTCATATCCTCTATCTCTGCCTGTTATTGACTCCTAGCAATGGTGTGGTACATCTGTTACTGTATATGAAGAAATGTTAAGGAATTACTGTTAGCTATAGTCTATAGCTTGCAATAGATAATTTTTCCCCATATATCGCTCTACTATTATCTCTTTGTACAAGTGTTGTACCATGAAGTAGTTATGCAAGAACTTATTTATATTTGTATATAAATACAGCAGAATTGTCGGTTGTAGGGCAACTCAATATTTAGTTTTTGGAGGAAACACCAAACTGTCTTTCACAGTGGCTGTACTATTTTACATTCCCAACAGCAGTGAATAAGTGTTTCTATTTCACCACAAACTCTCCAACACCTGTAGTTTCCTGTTTACTTAATCGGGGCCATTCTTATAGGCATGAAATAATATCTACTTGTGGTTTTGATTTGCTTTTCCCTAATAGCTAATGAAAATGAATATCCTTTACACAAAGAAATATTCAGTCTTGAGGTGTTCCCATTTATCTGTTTTTTCTTTTGTTGCTTGTGCTTTGGATATAAGGTTCAAGAAGCTACCTCCTATCACTAGGTCTTGAAGATTTTTCTCTGTATTTTCTTCTAGGAATTTTATGGTACTAGCTCTTATAATTAGGTCTTTGATCCACATTGAGTTAAAATTTTTTTAATGGTATTGTCACTTTATTTTAACCATTAAAAAAAATTCCCTAGGGTGGGCCACAATGGCTCAAAAGGCAGAGTTCTTGCCTGTGAGGCCGGAGACCCAGGTTCGATTCCTGGTGCCTGCCCATATAAAAAGAAAAAAAAAAAACCCCAACTCTGAAATGTGAAAAAGCCTTATGTAGTTCATTATTTGAAAGAAGTTCACCAGATTTTCAAATTCGTGACTTGAAATAGCTTCATCTTTCAATAACTCTTTTTTCCACTTTATTTTTTATTTTTGATATATATTATATATTCACATATCATGTAGTCATCCAAAGTTACAATCAATGGCTCACAATATCATCATGTAACTGTGCACTTATTATCACAATTGACTTTTTTCTTTTTTTTTGTAAAAAATTATATATATACAAAAAAGCAATACATTTCAGAGCATATCACAACAATTAGTTGTAGAACCAATTTCAGATATTGGTATGGATTACAATTCCACAATCTTAGGTTTTTACTTCTAGCTGTTCTAAGATACTGGGGACTAAAAGAAATATTAATATAATGACTCAGCAATCATACTCATTTTGTTAGACCCTACCTTCTCTGTATAACTCCACCACCTTTGATCTTCCTCCCACTCTTTTGGGGTGTTTGAGCTATGTCTAGTCCAACTTTTTCATGTTGGAAGGGGCTGTTGATAACATAGGATAGTTCTGTAGGAACTAGTTGATGTTCTGTAGAGGCTAGCCCCTCTGTATTTCAGGACTTATCTGCTCCAGGGACACATCTAGAGGTTATAGGTTTCTGGAAAGTTAGCCTAGTGCATGGAACCTTTGCAGAATCTTATATAATGCCCTAGGTGTTCTTTAGGGTTGACAGGAATGGTTTTGGCTGGGGTCTGGCAAGTTATGATAGCTAGCAATATCTAATTGAAGCTTGTGTAAGAGTGACCTCCAGGATAGCCTCTCAACTCTATTTGAACTCTTTCAGCTACTGATAACCTTATTTCTTACACTTCTTTTCCCCATTTTGATCAGGATGGTATTGTTTATCCCATGCTGTCAGGGCCTGGCTCATCCCTGGGAGTCATCTCCCATGCCACCAGGGAGACTTTCACCCCTGGATGTGATGCCCCACAGAGGGGAGGGCATGATTTCACTTGCAGAGTTTGGCTTAGAGAGAGTGAGGCCACCTCTGAGCAACAAAAGAGGTCCTCTGGAAGTAGCTCTAAGGCTTACCTATAGGTGGGCTTAGATGGGCTGAGCTTGTCCACTACATACATAAGTTTCACAAGAGCAAGCCTCAAAATCAAGGGCTTGGCCTATTGATTTGGATGTCCCTAATGTTTGACACAGTATCATGGGTTTCCCCAGTGGTTCCATATTTTTTCTCCCATCCCTTAAGGGACTTTGCCAATACCTTTTGACTATCTGCTTAATATACTCTGGGATATATCCAGTCATTACATTAAGCTATACAGCATTAAAGGCCCTCATTCTTATTCTGGGCTCCTTGTGTTTGGATTTGATTAAATGATCTATCCAGAGAGGCTGAGTTAGATTATGTGCTACAGAAAATTTAGGTTCCGGACAAAATAAACCTTCCTTCCTTTGGTCTCAAAGAGTAGATGAGGTTCTAAAATATAGACAATGTCTTCCTTATCTCTGTATTCTGATTACCTTAATCCTGATCTGATGAGCTTCATTCTTACCTCTACATACCAGGGTATACATATATAAAACAGACTCTCAGAATCCAGATATAACCACTACCGCTCCAGACTAAACGTGATTGCTATAAGAGCTTACAATCTAGGCCCCTGTTTTCTTATAAGTATTTTCTACAAATGGAGTTAATTTGTATATAGAGTGAGAGGTAGGGGTCCTATTTCATTCATGTGGATATGGAAATCCAGTCCTCTGTGCCCTACTTACTGAAGAGACTTTCAAGTCCACTGAACTGGAACAGAATAGCCTTATGAAAAATAATTGACCATAGATCTGAAGGTCTATTCTGAACTCTCAATTCAATTCCATTGATCAATATGTCTATCTTTGGGCCAATACCAAGCTGTTTTGACAACTGTGGCTTTATAATAAAGTTTAAGTCAGGAAATGTAAGCCCTCCCACTTTGTTTTTCTTTTTTAGGATGTTTTTGGCTATTCAAGGCCTGTTTCCCTTCCAAATAAATTTGATAACTAACTTTTCCAAGTTTGCAAAGTGGGTTGTTGGAATTCTTATTGGTATTGTGTTGAATCTGTAGATCAATTTGGGTACAAATGACATCTTAATGACATTTAGCCTTCCTACCCATGAACATGGAATGTGTTTCCATCTATTTAGCTCTTTTTTTTTCTTTTAGCAATGTTTTGTGGTTTTCTGTGTACAGATCCTTTACATCATTGGTTAAGTTTATTCCTAGATACTTGATTCTTTTAGGTGCTATTGTGAGTGGAATTTTTTTCTTAATTGCCTCCTCACTTAGGTCATTACTAGTGTATGGGAACACCACTGATTTTTGCACATTAATCTTGTATTCAGCCTCTTGCTGAATTTATTTATTAACTCAAGCAGCTTTGACATCAATTTCTCAGGATTTTCCAAATATAAGATCATATCATCTGCAAAGAATGAGAGTTTTATTTCTTTCTTTCCAATTTGGCTGCCTTTTATTTCTTTTTCTTGCCTAATTGCTCTAACTGGAACTTCTAGCACAATGTTGAATAACAGTGGTGACAGCAGACACCCTTGTCTCATTCCTGATCTTAGAGGAAGGCTTTCAGTATCTCACCATTGAGTATAATATTGTCTGTGGGTTTTCATATATGCCTTTATAATATTGAGGAAGTTTCCTTTGATTCCTATCTTGCTTTTTTTTTTAATTCCTACCTTTTGAAGTATTTTTATCAAGAAAGGATGCTGAAATTTTTGAATGCCTTTTCAGTGGCACTCAAGATGATCATGTGATTTTTCTTTTTTGATTTGTTGATTCCAACATATTTTAAACAAACTCTTTTCCTAATCTCAAAGAAATAATGAATTACAAAAGCATTTAGAGACAAAAAAAAAAAAAAACAAAAAAAACAAGCCCTGGCTTCTGCTAATACGTTTTCATATTTTAGAACATGCTCTTTACTTACCAGTCTTCAGCAAGCTCTATTAAAAATTTAACTATGCATTTTCTGTTTCCACCCAAATACAGCTAGGATACACTAAGCAAGGATTTAATCTACAACTTAACTCTTCCCTTATATTTCTTGGATAAATTCAAGTCACTGTAAACACTGACTACTTTCATGAAGAGAAGAAAACTAGTTTATATGACTTCAATGCAACAAGTTGATTTTTAAAAAATGGACTTGACATAGAAACATTGTCTCTAGTGTAATTGGTTCAAATTCAATAAATCTTCTGATATGGTTCTTTTTTCTATAAAATATTACTGTTAAGTATTAACTGACAAAGAAGGGGTTTGTTCAAGGCAATAGCACTTGATGTTGTTAAGTCTTTCAATTAATGCCAAATTATTCAAAAAGGACTGTTTTTCTATGTTTAGTGATTATCATAATAAACACCATTTTGCTTTACTAACAGGCATATCTCATTTTATTGCACTTCACCTTATTGTACTTACAGATATTGCATTTTACAAACTGAAGGTTTGTGGCAACCCTGTGTTGAGCAAATCTATCAGCACCATTTCTCCTGAGAGTATGTGCTCACTTTGTGTCTGTGTCACATACTGGTAGCTCTCACAATATTTCAAACTTTTTCATTATCAGTACATTTGATGCTGTGGTCTGTGATCTTTGATCTTTGATGTTACTATTGTAATTGTGTTTGGACACCAGGCTCATATAAGATGATGAACTAAATTGATAAATGTTGTATGTGTTCTGATTGCTCTGCCTACCGGCTGTCCCCCATCCCTCTCCCTTTCCTCAATCCTCTCTATTCCCTGAGATATTGAAATTAGGCCAATCAACAGTCTTACTATGACCTCCAAATATTCAAGTGAAAAGAAGAATTGCAGGTTTCTCACTGCAAATCAACAGCTAGAAATGATTAAGCTTAGTGAGGAAAGCATGTCAAAAGCCAAGATAGGCCTCCTGTGTCAGTTAGCCAAGTTGCAAATGCAAAGGAAAAGTTCTTGAAGGAAATTAAAAGTACTATTCCAGTGAACACATGAATGATAAGAAAGCAAAACAGCCTTACTGCTGATATAGAAAAAGTTTTAGTAGTCTGGATGGAAGATCAAACCAGCCACAACATTTCCTTAAGCCAAAGCCTAACCCAGAGCAAGGCCCTAATTCTTTTCAATTCTATGAAGAATGAGAGAGGTGAGGAAGCTGCAGAAGAAAAGTTTAAAACTAGCAGAGGTTGGTTCATGAAGTTTAAGGAAAGAAGCCATCATCATAACGTAAAACTACAAGGTGAAGCAGCAAAGTGCTGATGTAGAAACTGCAGTGAGTTATCCCAAAGATCTAGCTAAGATAATTGAGGAAGATGGCTACACTAAACAGACTGGCTTCAAATATATGTTGGACCTTCTCCAGTCTGGCTAGAGCTAATGATCAGGAAGAACCAGTTACCTGTTACTTATCCACTTCAACTTGAACATATTTTAACTTATGTTCAAAAGCTCCTGGAGACACAGACAGAACTGATGGACACCAGAATAACCTGAGGAGTGCTGTATATGAATCTCTGATGTTAATTGTGAAAAATAGTGCCAAAGATTGTTACCCAGTGGTTCAAAACTGACTCTGGTTATCATGAAACAACTGCAACAAGTGCTTCATATGGAGTCACCTATGCAGAGCACATCTGATAGGATCCAGTTCAATGACTTTCAGTCTTTACTTGGCACAACTCTTCAGAATCTTCTCTGGAAAATGCAGCATCAAGATGCTTTGCAGATCTCTGCTGTGCTCCTGGCCTCCCTGTTAAAGATGTTCCAAAACCTGCTGAGTCTGGGGGAGTGCAGGAGGATGCCCTGACTGGCAGTGAGTGTTGGATAGTGAATTCTTAAAGTACATGGAAGCCTTTAAACCCTTCCTGGGCATTGGACTGAAAAATTATGCTGAGATTCAGTTTATTTGGTGACTGTGAGATTAGTGGAAGACTTATGCCATGCCCTGCAATCCAACACCTTACTGTTTTGTGATGATGAGATGTAGCTGCTATTGGAGAGCTTGGAAAATAGAAATGTCCACAGGTCTGTGAAGCCATAAATTTTGGCAGTCTTTGCTGATATACCTTTGCTTTTGGTGAAATATTAAAAAATACCTAGAATTAATACTGTATGCTCTTCAGCAGTCCACCCAAGTCCAGGTGGACAAGTCAGATTATGAAAGGGTGGATAATCTAAATGAGCCTTTAAGGGAAGGCTGCTTGGAAGTCTATACTTGATTCATCCAGAGACTGAAGGGAGATGTACACCCGGATATGATGCAGGTACAATTAGGGTATTTTATTGTTTTTCATTGACTACATTGCTGGAGATAAGGATCATACAGATGAAGTACTAGCATGTGTTGCTGGACTGATAGGGGATTTATATATAGCATTGGGAAGGATATATTTAAATCATTAGAAACAGGCCCATGATCCATGAACTGTTAACTGAAGGATGGAGATCAAAGACTAATAAAGCAAAAAACCCTTGCTACTGGGGCCACAAAAGAACTGAGGAAACTGTAGAACCAAGCTTGATCTGTTACCATTGGAATGATAACCTGAGACTCCCTGACTAGAAATCTCCAATCTTTTGAAAAACCAGAAGTGAGAAGTGTGCACAGATGCTGAATGTTTGGAAATGAGTGGATGAGTAGGTGGAGCTTGATAACACACCACTTTGAAAATCCTGCCACAGCAGCAGTCTCGGCCACCAATAGCAGCGTTACTATCTAAGTAAGCACTGACTTTGTAGGAAACCATAACCTTGGCCATCTTGGAAAAACAATGGATTTACCCATTTTGAAAACAAAAAGAAAACTTTCTCTTCCCAGAAGAGGCTAGTATTAACTTTTTTGTCTTTTGGCCAGTGCTGAATGGAATGACTGGTTTGGTAGAGGAGGAGAGTACTTTGGGGTAAGTGCTGGTACTTTGTTACCAGCCAAAAGGCAGCTTTGCCTTTGCTAATAAAAAGGTGGAGCCTTGGTCTCAAGCCCACCTTCAGTCTATTTTTGCCATACAGTACAATATGCATGTTGGCTAGATTACTTTCAGTCGGAGAATGAGTGTGTGTGAATGAAGTGGTATCCACATTCTCAACTTCAAGTTGTTGCAGTTTCTTTTCCCAGAAAAAAAAGGAGGAGGGGAACTAGATGTTGCATTTCATAAAACTAACGAAAGTTCTTGTTTAGTAATGCAGCACAAGAGATGCTTAAAAAAAAGAAAAGATGTTCTCTATTTTTTCTCTTCAAATTATTATTTTTTAGAGAAGTTGTAGGTTTACAGAAAAGTCATTTAAACAATACAATGTTCCCATATACCCCTCTATTGCTAATACTGCATTAGTGTGTTACCATTGTTAAAATTAATGAAAAAATATTAAAATAGTACAATTAACTATAGTCCTTAGTTTACATTAGGTTTATTTTTCCCCATATGCCACCCTATTATTAATGCTTGTATTAGTGTCATACATTTGTTATAATTACTGAAAGAACATTCTTATATTTTTACTATTAACCCCAGTCCATTGCCCATGACAGAGTTCACTGTGTTATACACGCCTTTGTTTTATCTTCCTTCACTCTAGTAACATAACAGGGCCCCAAACTTCCCCTTTCAGCCATTTTCACAAACATTGTTCAGCAACTGTTAATTACACTCACAATAATGGGCTACAATCACCACCATCCATTTCCAAACCTTTACAATTAATTTATACAGAAATTCTGTACAAATTAAGCATCAGCTCTCCATTTTATTCTAGAGTCTAATTCCATGAATTTACTTAATATAATTAGTTCATATTAGTGAGATCAGTATTTATCTTTTTGTGTCTGTCTTATTTCACTCAGCATAATGTCTTCCAGGTTCATCCATGTTTGCATGTATAAGGTCTTCATTTCTTTTTACAGCTGAATAATATTCCATCTGTATTAGTTAGGGTTCTCTAGAGAAACAGAATCAACAGGGAACACTCTCAAATATAAAATGTATAAAAGTGTTTCATGTGACCACGGGAATGCAGAGTCCAAAATCCACAGTGCAGGCTGTGAAGCCAACGATTCCAATGGAGAGTCTGGATGAACTCCACAGGAGAGGCTCACCAGCTGAAGCAGGAAGAGAGCCTGTCTCTTCTGAATCCTCCTTAAAAGGCTTCCAGTGATTAGACTGAGCATTACTCACTGCAGAAGACACTCCCCTTGGCTGATTACAAATGGAATCAACTGTGGATGCAGCTGACGTGATCATGATTTAATTCTATGAAATGTCCTCATTGCAACAGACAGGCTAGCACTTGTCCAACCAGACAAACAGGTACCACACCGCTGGGTTCCTATGTTCACAAGCACCAGGGTAACATCACCAAACTATCTATACCTGTGCTGAACACACCACCACACTGTTGTGCCATGCTGTGTACCCTGCACACTGCTACACATCCACCCTGCAAACACAAGGCTTTAGACTACTGAACGAAATCAGCTCCTGAAGTAAATCAATCAAGATATTTACATGAGATGAAAACAACACAATATCACTAAGCATATCACAATGCAGACAGATATAGCCCAGCCTGACAATCAAATTAAAACACCAGAGGAGACATAGATGTTGGAACACTTATCAAAAATGTTCAAATCACTCTACTTAATAAAATAAGTGGGATGGCAAATGACATAAAGGAGATCAAGAAAACAGGAGTAGAGCATAAAAAGGAATCTGAAAGAATAAATTCAAAAATAGCAGATATCACAGAGATTAAAGACTCTGTTGACCAAATAAAAAACATACTAGAGGCACACAACAGGAGATTTGAAGAGACAGAAGAAAGAACAAACAATATAGAAGACAGGATAACTGATTTTGAAAACTCAAAACAGCAAATGGCAAAAAGATGGAAAATTTTGAATTGGCTCTCATGGACATGATACACAAAACAAAGTGCACAAATATAAGAATCATTGGTGACCCATGAGGAGAAGAGAGGAATAGAGGGCTAGGAAGAGTAGTTGGGCTATAATGGGGGAAAACTTCCCAACCCTTATAAAGGACATAAATATGCAAGTCAAAGAAGCACAATGAACTCCAAACAGAATAAATCCAAATAGGCCAACCCCAAGACACATACAAATCAGTCTGTCAAGTACTGAAGAGAAGCAGAAAATTCTGAAAGAGGCAAGAGAAAAAAAATCTACTACATACAAGGGAAACCACATAAGGATGAGGTCAGACTACTCTACTAGCACCATGGAGGCAAGAAGGCAGTAGTATGATATATTTAAGGTCCTGAAAGAGAAAGACTCCAGCCAAGAATTCTGTACCCAGCCAAACTGTCCTTCAAAACTGAGGGAGAGATTAAAGTTTTCACAGACAAAGAAATTCTGAAAGAATTTTTCAACATAAGACAGGTGCTACAATAAATACTAAAGGAAGTTCTGCCAACTGAAACAAAAAGACAGACAGGAGAGGGAGGTCTGGAGGAGGGCACAGAATTGAAGAGTATCAATGAGGGAAAAAAGAGAAGAGAAGGAACCAAAAAAGGAGATGAGAAGAAGCTACCAAAGAGTAAGTAAGGAGAAAACCTAAAGAAATGTCTATCCTGGAAGCCTAGTGAAGAAAGTAAATAAAAAACGAGGGAATGATCACTGTATCAAACACTGCTAAGAGTCAAGTATGATAAGGACTAAAATGTGATGATTAGCAATGTAGATAACATTGGTAACTTTGATGACAACAGATTGGAATAAAATGGGTTAACACTGATTGAAATGGGTATAAGAGAAAACTGGAGAAAAGAAATTAAAGGTAAGGAGTTTAGATAGCTCCCGATGTTTTGCTACAAAGGAGAGAAAAGAAATAGGCCAATAGCTGATAGAAATATAGCTGAGAAAAAAGCTCTTTTTTATTAGAGAAGTTGTAGATTTATAAAAAGTCATGCAGGAAATACAGAGTTCCCATATATCCCCCTATTACTAACACCTTGCATTAGTGTGGTACATGTGTTACAACTGATGAAAGAATATTATAATAATTATACTACAAATTAGAGTTCACAGTTAACATTAGAGTTCACTGTTTGTGCTGTACAGTTAAGAAAATATTTGAAAGCAATTTTATTGATATATTCGCATACCCAATAATCATCCAAAATGTACAATCAATAGTTCACAGTATCATCAAAAACTTGTGCATTCATCACCACAATCAATTTTTGAACATTTCCATTACTCCAAAAAAAAAATAAAAGAATAAAAATAAAAAAGAGTACCAAAACATCCCAATCCCCCTTAATCTTCCTATTATCTACTTATTTATTGTCCTCATTATTTTACTCATCTGTCCATACATTGGTTATAGAGAGTGTCAGCCACAAGGTTTTCACAATCACACTGTAAAATATATGTAGTTATACAGTTGTCTTCAAGAATCAAACCTAATGGAATACAGTTCAACAGTTTCAGATATTTCCTCCTAGCTATTCTAATCCACTAAAAACTAAAAAGGGATATCTGTATAATGCATAAAAATAACCTCCAGTATGACTTCTCAACTCTATTTGAAGTCTCTCAGCCACTGAAACTTTATTTTGTTTCATTTCTCTTCCCTCTTTTGGTCAAGAAGTCTTTTTCAATCCCATGATGTCAGGGCCAGGCTCATTCCCAGAAGTCATTTCTCACATCGCCAGGAAGAGTTACACCCTGGGAGTCATGTCCCATGTACTGGGGAAAACAGTGAGTTTACCTGTGGAGTTGGCTTTGAGAGAGAGGCCATATCTGAGCAATACAAGAAATTCCTTGAGGGTGACTCTTAGGTATAATTATAAGTAAGCTTAGTTTTCTTTTGCAGGAATAAGTTTCATAAGGGCAAGCCCCAAGATCGAGGGTTTGACCTATTAAATTCGTAGCCCCCAATACTTGCCATAATATCTGGAATTCCCCAGGCAGGGAAGAGTAATAAGGAAAATACTCATTTGGTTTTTTTTGCATGGGCAGACACCAGGAATTGAACACCGGTCTCCAACATGGCAGGCAAGAATTTTGCCACTGAGCCACCGTCGCACTGCCCAGGAAAATACTTAAGAGGCAAGAGAAAATATTTTATATGCTAATGGAAATATCTAAAGGAGAATTAAAAGTCAATGATGTATTTCAAATTATTTTTATATAGCTTTTCTCAGCACCTATACTGTAACTATTTGTATGCACACATATATATACCATACAGTAACCAAAAAGTCTGAAAATATAGGCAATTATACATAACATCATCAAGGACTTTCTTGACCTGTAAAAAAAAATAAAAATACCTATGTCTCTAGACTGTCTAGACACCACACATACACATACATACACAATGTCACATATATATACTCATGCCAAGTGTAAGCTCCTTGAGGAAGGCTATTAATAGGTCTTACTCATTTTTGTAGTCCTTGTACCTAAGACTGCAGTACACACTAGGTATTTAATTTGAAACATGTGCCAAATGACTACGGTAATCATAAATCAGTTACATTTTTAAAAAAAAAAGACTCTGTAATTGCAATGGCCAGCTCTACAATAAATCAACTTGTTTTCCTATGAACTTGTTTTATAGCACAAAATAACTTCATGATTTCTCTGCCCACTCCTGCCTACCACATGACTATACACGGTCCTACACTACCTCCATATCTCTATTAGCTATGGACCTAGTTTAATTCTTCTGAGTTTCTGCTGCTATAAAATACAGTCCTTCTATTTAAAATGTTCTATGGTTTCATCATGTCCCAAACAGCATAGATGGCATGCTCTGGATAAGATCAAATATAACACCAACTTTAATAAAAGAAAACATGAACACTACCAACCTCAAAAAGGGCTAAATATTATACCTAAAAACCCATTCTGAAAGTAGGAAATCCTAGTTCAAAACATGGCTAAACTTCTATATAGATAATAGTTTAGAAAAAAATGTCGTAAGAACTCAACAAAAAACTTTCCTATAAAACTCTCTCCAATTACTTACAAAGATGAAAACAAATATATATTGCAAATTGCTAGCTTCTTTAGTAAATGTACAGTTCCACAGGAAAGGTTTCTGCTTATGGAACTCAACTGTGAATTCAAAAACAGTTCTAAGAAAGGTCTCTAATCTGTTCCATTGTTTAGTCAAGTAGTTTACACATGCAGGAAAAAAGGAAAAAAAATCAGACATATATAAATGGAAAGAAAAAAATGGGAATAGTAGAAATCACTTCAACATCTCTTACTTTTCTCCTTTCTAAAACTCCCTGCTTATGTCTCTCTCTTCACCACCTCCCACCCCCCCAAAAAACAGGATCCTTGCCAAATCCAACAAAAGCCCTCAGGCACTCTCAAGCATGCAAATGTAATTTTCTACCCAGACAACACACTCCCTTTTTAATGAACTCTAAAAACAATCTGCAAATGCCCACAGAAGAAAAAAGAGGAAAACTGCAATGAAAGAAAATACAAACAGAGATGTGGGGGAGGGTCAAGATGAATATGGCAAGTCTGGAGTTTAAATAGACATAAAAGATAATGAAGGTGAAGGGACTGTAATCAAACAAAATGGTTTGCAGGCTGCCATTTCATACAAATTAGAGTCAAAGAAATATATGAATATTCACTTGAGTAAAAATAATTCATTATAGGTCCTTCAAGTGAAAGTATCCCTGTCAAGGCCCAATGTGGCTGTCATTCTGTGTTCCATTTGGTCATTAAAAAAACCAAAACAACAAAAAAATATCGTGTATAGATTAGAAAGAGAAAAACTGTTACATATGCTCCCACCCCTAAAGCAGTCAAGACCAGGAAGAGTAAGTTCTTCATGAAATAACGAAATACTATGTCAAGATTAGATATTCAGAGTGTTAATAAATGACAAGAGGCACTTCAATCAGTCACATGATTCCAGATCCCTCCAGATGCACATTATGATTCAGATTTGAATAGTAAACAGAGCAGGCCATAGGGTAGGGTAGGAGGACTTGAAGAAAAACACAATGCAGGAAAGGTCATCAAAATGAAAACTGTCTTCTTACCTCACAATTTGAAGCAAAGTCTTATTGAAATAAAAATAGCTTTAAACCAATTTAGGCTGAAATAATTACAACATTTTACAATCTAATCTCCTAATGATGAATAGAATTATTCTCCCTGCTTAAAGATCAAATTGGTTAGGCTCTACACTTGTCTGGCATCATGCTGTGAGGTATTTCCTTTAATAAATAACCAATCAAAGATGTATTCAGGCTTTTGTGAAATCCAAAGCTTTGCTAACTATGTATCTTACAGCATCATGAAATTTCTCTAAAGGGAGGAGACAAAACCATATACAGTGATAGCTTCCCTTAGATATCTAATGTTCAGTGGCCCCTCCTTACTCAAAAGTAGACACTGAATCCTTTTGTAGTTCATCAAATGCAAACAATATTTCTTATGGTACTTGCCCAATAAAATTTATACTACCTTTTTCCCTGTTCACCGCTGCTTAGAAGAGTGACAAAAGAAAACAAACTCTTCAAAATACATAATTTTGTTACAAACAAGATAAAATAATTGAAAACTAATACAACCTTGTCAGCCTTAATAATAAGTGCCATCAACTAAAATAGTATAAATCTTCATGGAATGTCTATGCTCATATGAGGCATACATAAATATTATACAATTGTTAAATTCATGATTTATAGGTGAAAGTAATTTTACATATTGGTTTACATGTTGCATAGTACTATCTATATAAATAAGAGACTTAACATATAGCCTTTTAAAAGCTTCCTAACAAAATGCATTAAGATAACCAATTTAAGTCAAGAATGAAAGGACTTATGTAATAGTATTACATGAGTTAAATTGTGCTTTCATTTATTTACAGTAGGCTCATCAGCCAGCCCCCCCCCATAGGAATACAGAACTCAAACAGAACTAAATATTTGTTTATACTGAAAAAAGTACCTTTGTAATAAATTTATTTTAAGAATACCACATTCTTTACAAAAGAATACTTTATTTTCCACTATAAATTATATTTAAACAAAACATTACTTATCTAATAACTCAGACTACTATAGAAAAGCTGCTAAATTTTTTTAAGTAGGATTTATATAGTATATAAATATTATATGCTTTTTGTTCTGGGAAGAAGGGGAACAGAGAAAGTGGAAAGTAAAATAATATGACTAAAGTAAAGATAATAGTGAAAGTCAAATAATATTCTTTAAAACATGCAAACCACATAGTAGAAGGTTAAAAAAAGAAGGTGATTGTGGACATAAAAGGTATAAACCTAAAGATAACCATTAGAACAACAACAAAAAAGATACCTTCCTACATACCAAAAGAAATTTTAAAAGAATGACAAAGACATAGAGTAAGAAACCAAGGAAGTGTAACATAAAACAAACAATAATTAAAATATTAAAACATAAAATAATACAGCAGTTATGACCAAATTGCCAATTGCATCAATAAATGAAAATGGGCTTAATTCAGTTATTAAAAGAGGAAGATTTTCAATTGGCCTATAAAATGAAAGCTAACTCTATGCTATATACAACAAACACACTTAAAACACTGAGATTCCGAAATAGTAAAAATAAAAGAATAAGCAAAGATGTACCAGGTATGTGGAAACAATGATAAAGCAATCCCAATATCAAAGCAAAATTCATTCCAAAAGCATTAAATAAAAAAAGGATATTTCATAATGCTAAAATTCCAAATTTAGATTTAATAGTTCACCGTATCTGTGCACCAAAAAAGACACAAACCCCCCATATAAAACAGAAACCAGAGGAGAAGAAATGAGAAATTGATTTTTAAAAAACCAAAACACTAAGAATATGAAGCTTTAACATACCACTAATAATAACAGATAGGTGGGTAGACAAAAAATAAGTAAGAATATAGGAAATCTAAACAATATAATCTGTAAGGTAGATCTTATGGATATTAAGTAAACATTACAATGTGATAATAGAGATATACTTTCTTCTTACGTACACAAGGAAGATTCACACACACAAAAATTGATCAGAAAACACCAGCTAAGTTCCATAAAGCAGAAACATTTAAATGTGATAATGGTTATGCAATTATATAGGAGAAGTTTCTTGTTCTTAAAAGGTGCATGCTCCAGTATTTAGGAGTAAAGTATCATGATAGCTACGACTTGCTTTCAAATAGTTCAGGAAAAATAAAAGACAAGAGTGTTGGTATGAGTCTCTCTGTACCCCAGAAAAGATTACGTTCTTTTAATCCATTCTTGTGGGGGCAGACCTATAGTAGATGGGACCTTTTGGTTAGGCTATCTCAATTGAGATGTGAACAGCCCATTCAAGGTGGGTCTTAATCCTTCACTGGAGTCCTTTGTGAAGAGGATAACAGACAGTAAAAGCCCAGAGAGCTTAGAGAGAAAACACCCCAGGAGAAGCAAGAAGGACCCACAAAACTGAGAGAGCCATTTTGAAACCAGTACCAAGAAAGGAGGACCAGCAGACATTGCCATGTTCCTTCCCACGTGACAGAGGAAACATGGATACCAGCAGCCTTTCCTCAGAGAAGGTTATCTTCTACTTGATGCCTTAATTTGGACATTTTCATGGCCTTACAACTATAATTTTTTTTTTTTTTTTGCATGGCCAGGCACCTGGAATCAACCCTGGGTCTCCAGCACCGCAGGCGAGAACTCTGGCTGCTGAGCCACCATGGCCCACCCCCTTAGAACTATAAATTTGTAACCTAATAAATCCCCTTTGAAAAAGCCAACCCATTTCTGTTATATTGTATTCCAGCATCTTCAGCAAACAGAAACATGTATATGTGTATATGAGGGGGTAGGGGAGGAGGAGAGAGAAAGTAGGCTATAAGACAAAATGTCAACAATTGGTCAATCTACTTGAAGGGTGCACAGAACTTAACTGTATTATTCTGCCAGTTTTTCTATAAGCTTGAAATTTTTCTGATTAAAAGGTTTTGGAGGAAAAATGCTCTGCTTTAGTTTCATGGAAATCATTGGTGACCTTTATGAGAGCCATTTTGGGGGAGTAATGGGGCCATACCTAGATTACAGTGGTTAAGGAATAAATGAGGGTGGTAGTGATAAAATTGAGAAAGTGAATACAGACTTTTTTAATGGAATGTCTGGCTAGGAATGGAAGGAGAGATATTGGTTAGAAGGAGCAATAGTGTATGTGAGGGTTTTTTAATTTATTTTTCTGGATAAGAGAAACTTGCATTTGCTTAAAAGCCCACTGAAAGGATTTGGTAGGTATAGAAATACTGAGGATACTTGAAGCTGTTCAATTCATATCAATGGAATTAACAGGAACAAAACAAAAACACAATCATCTCAACAGATGAAGAAAAAGCATTTGACAAAATCCAGCATTCACAAAACTGAGAATAAATAGAAGGGAACTTCTTCAACCTGATGAAGGGCATCAATGTAAAACCCATAGCTAACATCACACTTCATGGTAAAAGACTGGATGCTCCCACCCTAAGATCAAGAATAAGACAATGATGTCCACTCTCACCATTTTTATTCAACATCATACTAGAGGTTTAGCCAGGGTACCTAGGGAAGAAAATAAAATGAAGGCATCTGGATTGAAAAGAAAGAAGCAAAATTATCTCTGTTTGCAGATGATGTGATTTTGTGTATAGAAAATCCTAAAGAATTCATACAAAAACTATTAAGTTAATAAATGAGTTCAGTAAGGTTGTAGGATACAAGATCAATATACAAAAATCATTGTATTTCTATACACTTGCAATGAATAACCCAAAACCGAAAGTAAGAAAACAATTCCAACTTACAATTGCATTAAAAAGAATAAAATATTTAGGAATAAATTTAACAAAAGAAAAGAAAAACTTATACTCTGAAACTATAAAACATTATTGAAATGTTTATGAATTAGAAGACTTAACACTGTTCATGGAGTAGAAGACTTTAACATTATTAAGAAGGCAATACTCCCCAGGTTGGTCTACAGATTCAGTGTAATTCCTAACAAAATCCCAGCTGGCTTCTTTGTAAAACTTGACAAACTAATCTCAAACTTCTTATGGAAACTCAAGGGATTCAGAATAGCCAAAACAATCTTGAAAAACAGTAACAAAGTTAGAAAATTCATAATCCTGATTTCAAAACTCACTATAAAGCAACAGTAATCAAGACAGCATGGTAGAAAAACCCTAGAATGAGCTGAGACTTAGCATCAAGGGATTGAGAAAACCTTCTCGACCAAAAGGGGGAAGAGGGAAATGAGTCAAAGTGGCAATGGCTGAGAGATTCCAAACAGAGTCGAGAGGTTATCCTGGAGGTTATTCTTATGCATCAAGTAGATATCATCTTGTTATTCAAGATGTAATGGAGAGGCTAGAGGGTACTGCCTGAAAATGTAGAGGTGTGTTCCAGTAGCCATGTTTCTTGAGGATGATTGTATAATGATATAGCTTTCACAATGTGACTGTGTGATTGTGAAAACCTTGTGTCTGATGCTCCTTTTATCTACCTTGTCAACAAAGGAGTAGAACATATGGAATAAAAATAAATAATAGGGGGAACAAATGCTAAAATAAATTTAGTTTGAAATGCTAGTGATCAATGAAAGTGAGGGGTAAGGGGTATGGTAGGTATAATCTTTTCTTTTCTTTCCTGTGTTCGTTTTATTTCTTTTTCTATTGTCTTTTTATTTCTTTTTCTGAATTAATGCAAATGATCTAAGAAATGATGAATATGCAACTATGTGATGATATTATGAATTACTGATTATGTATGTTGTTTTATTTTGTTTCTTTATTTCTTTTAATTAATAAATAAATTTAAAAAAAAGACAGTGTGGTACAAGGCAAGAATAGACATACAGATCAATGGAATAAAATAGATTGTCCAGAAATAAACCCATACATCTACAGTCAACTGATTTTTGACACAGGTTCCAAGACCATCCAATGGGGAAATAATAGTACTTTTAACAATGGTTCTGGGATAACCAGAAAGCCACATGCACAAGAAAGAAGGTGGACCCCTTCTTGACCTATACACAAAAATTAACTCAAAATGGATCAAAGACCTAAATGTAAGAGATAAAACTATAAAACTTTTAGAAGAAAGCATAGTGGTAAATTTTGTGACCTTGGATTCTAAAATACAACACCAAAAGCACAAAAATATAGGTAAATTAAACTTCATCAGAATTAAAAACTTTGCCTTCAAAAGACACTGCCAAAAAAGTGAAAAGGTAGGGAGAAAATATGTGCAAATCATTTATCTGATAAAGGATTTGTATATAGAATATGCAGAGAACTTTTACAACTCAACAAAAAAATGGGCTCACAATGAGACTCTGTGAATGTGAAAACCTTGTGTCTGATGCTCCTTTTATCTACTATATCAACAGAAGAGTAGAACATATGGAATAAAAATAAATAATAGGGGGAACAAATGTTAAAATAAATTCAGTTTGAAATGCTAGTGGTAAATGAGAGCGAGGGGTAAGGGGTATGGTATGTATAATCTTTTTTTCTCTATTATCATTTTATTTCTTTTTCTGTTGTCTTTTTATTACTTTTTCTAAATCGATGCAAATGTTCTAAGAAATGATGAATATGCAACTATGTGATAATATTAAGAATTACTGATTGTATATGTAGAATGGAATGATATCTTAATTTTTTTTGTTAATTTTTTTAATTAATAAAAAAGTTTAAAAAAATGGGCAAAAGATCTGAATAGCTATTTTTTCAAAGATATATATAAATGGCTAATAACCACATAAAACATGTTCAACATCACTAGTCATTAAGGAAATGCTAATCAAATGCTAATTCATTTCATACTCACTAGGATGGCTATAACAAATGACAGTAACAAGTGTTGATAAGGATACAGAGAAATGTGAATTCTTATACAACATTGTGGTGGGAAATGGTACAACTGCTTTTGAAAAGTTTGGCAATTTCTCAAAAAAGTTAAAGATACAATTACCACATGACCCAGTAGTTCCACTGCTCAAGTATATATCCAAGAGAAACGAGAGCACATGTCCAAACAAAAACTTGTACATGAATATACATGGCAGCATTATTCATAATAACCAAAAGGCGGAAACACCCATATGTCCATCAATTGATAAACTGATAATTGAATAAATAAAATGTGGTATATCTAATACAGAATATTATTCAGCCATAAAAAGGAAGTATCCAGCAGGTGGCCAAGATGGCGGCTTAGCGAGGAGTGGGATTTAGTTCGTCCTCCAGAGCAGCTAGTAAATAGCCAGGAACAGTACAGAACAACTGCTGGGGTGTCAGTGACTAGACACACAGTATACCCCAGTCTGGACAAGCTGGACGAGCTGCGATCCCACCCAGAACTGTGAGTTCCCCAAGCCGTGATAACCAGTGCCCCTCCCCCCCCACAGGCTGCTTCCCAGAGGGGAAAGGAAAGAGACTTTACTAATAGCAATGGACCGAGCTCAACCATGGCCCAATTGTGGAATTAACAAATTCTGACTACTAAAATTATACCCCCAACTCAGCTGAACCTCGAGTAGAAGCGGAAGTTGCTGGGTTTCGCCCCTGTGCAGAGGGGGCAGGGCTGACTGAAAAAGAAAAAAAAAAAAAAAAACCACAGGTTTTTTTTGGGGATTGCCAAAGGTCTGGGCCCTGAAGGAAAGGAGGGAACACATAGGACCTAGAGATACATAGAGCAACATACCAACTTAAGCTCATGATTGGCAAACCCAAGGAAAGGGGGTCCTGCTCTGAAAAGGATTTTTCTCTTTCATTTTTGTGGCTGTGTTTCTACCGCTTGACTACTCTTTGGATACAGCTGCAAGGCTTCTCAGGCTCAAACTGCCCCAAGCATAGGCAGAATTAAGCTTGTTTGAGTGTTTGCCTGCAGCCTTCCTCAGGAGAGGGGTGGGGTCCAGCTCAGGTTGATTTCCTCCCTTAAGGAATTCAGACCCCAGAGTCTGGAAAAGTGAAACAATTAAAGCCAGCCAACAACCTCTCCTCTGTTTCAATCATGCCCCTAGCACAGAGAGTCTACTGAAGTTAAAGGTACCACATCACCTTATGCTGGTGGGACCCATAGGCAGACAAGGGCCACAATCTGGGCAGGATGGAAAAACGCAGAGTCCAGAGGCTTCATAGGAAAGCCTTTCAATCTGCAGGGTCTCACCCTCAAGGAAATCTGATGCAGGTGACTCTTTCCTCCTGAGAGGAGGCCAGTTTGGTCTGGGAAAATCTGACTGGGGTCTATAATACCTAAGTAGACCCTCCTAAGGGGACAAAAAAAAAAAAAAGTGCCATAGAGGCAGGGAAAGAAACAAGAAAAAAAGAATTGAAAAATAATGATCTGTTAAACAAAACCTAAGTTAGAGGTCCAGAATAAGCTGAACTGAATGTCAAAGAATAGACAGACAAAAAGTCATTCAGCAAGAAAATCCTAGGTTAAAAAAAAGTGAAAACAATCTCCAGCATAAACTAATTAAGGTAATTAAATGCCTAGACACCAGCAAAAAATAACGATTCATACTAGGAAAACTGAAGATATGGCCCAATCAAAAGAACAAACCAACAATTCAAATGAGAGATAGGAGTTAAAACAATTAATTCAGAATGCTCAAACAGACATGGAAGACCTCATCAAAAATCAAATCAGTGAATTGAGGGAGGATATAAAGAAGGCAAGGAATGAACAAAAAGAAGAAATCAAAAGTCTGAAAAAAATCACTGAATTTATAGGAATGAAAAGCACAGTAGCACATATGAAAAATACAATGGAAACCTACAATTTCAAGAGTCAGAAGATAGGATTAGTGAACTGGAAGATGGGACATCTGAAATCCAATAAGTGAAAGAAATAGGGAAAAGAATGTAAAAATATGAGCAGGGACTCAGGGAATTGAATGACAACATGAAATGCGTGAATATACGTGTTGTTGTCCCAGAAGGAGAAGAGAAGGGAAAAGGAGGAGAAAAACTAGTGGAGAAAATTATCACTGAAAATTTCCCACCTCTTATGAAAGACTTAAAATTACAGATCCAAGAAGTGCAGCATACCCCAAACAGAATAGATACAAATCGATGTACTCAAAGACACTTACTAATCAGAATGTCAGATGTCAAAGAGAAAGAGAGAATCTTGAAAGCAGCAAGAGAAAAGCAATCCATCACATACAAGGGAAGCCCAATAAGACTATGCATAGATTTCTCAACAGAAACCATGGAGGTGAGAAGACAGTGGGATGATATATTTAAGATACTAAAAGAGAAATACTGCCAACCAAGAATGTTATATCCAGCAAAACTGTCCTTCAAAAATGAGGGAGAAATTAAAACATTTTCAGACAAAAAGTCACTGAGAGAATTTGTGACCAAGAGAACGACTCTGCAAGAAATACTAAAGGGAACACTAGAGACAGATACGAAAAGACAGGAGAGAGAGGTGTGGAGAAGAGTGTAGAAATGAAGACTATCAGTAAAGGTAAAAAAGAAGAAAAATTAGATATGACATATAAAATCCAAAAGGCAAAATGGTAGAAGAAAGTACTGCCCTTACAGTAATAACACTAAATGTTAATGGATTAAAATCCCCAATCAAAAGATATAGACTGGCAGAATGGATTAAAAAGCAGGACCCATCTATAGGCTGTCTACAGGAGATGTATATTAGACTGAAGGATGAATACAGGTTCAAAGGGAAAGGTTGGGAAAAGATATTTCATTCAAACAACAATCAGAAAAGAGCAGGAGTAGCTATACTAATATCCAAAAAATTAGACTTCAAATGTAAAACAGTTAAGAGACAAAGAAGGACACTATGTACTAATAAAAGGAACAATTCAACAAGAAGACATAACAATCATAAATATTTATGCACTGAGCCAGAGTGCTCTAAAATACATGAGGCAAACACTGAAAACACTTAAAAGAGAAACAGACACATCTACCATATTAGTTGGAGACTTCAATTCCCCACTCTCATCAATGGACAGAACATCTAGACAGAGGATCAATAAAGAAACAGAGACTTTGAATAATACTATAAATGAGCTAGACTTAACAGACCTTCATAGAACATTATACCCCACGACAGCAGGATACACCTTCTTCTCAAGTGCTCATGGATCATTCTCAAGGAGAGACCATATGATGGGTCACAAAGCAAGTCTCAATAAATTTTAAAAGATTTAAATCATACAAAACACCTTCTCAGATCATAAAGGAATGAAGCTGGAAATCAATAATAGGCAGAGTGCCAGAAAATTTACAAATATATGGAGGTGCAACAACACACTCTTAAACAACCAATGTGTCAAGGAACAAATTACAACAGAAATCAGTAAATACCTTGAGGCAAATGAAAATGAAAACACAACATATCAAAATTTATGGGATGCAGCAAAGGCAGTGCTAAGAGGGAAATTTATTGCCTTAAATGCCTATATCAAAAAAGAAGAAAGGGCAAAAATTGAGCAATTAACTGTCCACTTGGAAAACTAGAGAAAGAACAGCCAACTAACCCCAAAGCAAGCAAAAGGAAAGAAATAATGAAGATCAGAGCAGAAATAAGTGAAATTGAGAACATGAAAACAATCGAGAAAATCAACAAAACCAGAAGTTGGTTCTATGAGAAAATCAATAAGATTGATGGACCTAAGCAAGGCTGACAAAAAGAAGAAGTGAGAAGATGAAAATAAATAAAATCAGAAATGGAAGAGGAGACATAACCACTGACCCCACAGAAATAAAGTAAGTAATGAGAGGATACTAATAAACTCAACAATGTAGATGAAATGGACAACTTCCTAGAAAGGCATAAACAACCAACATTGACTTGAGAAGAAATAGATGACCTCAACAAACCAATCACAAGTAAAGAAATTGAATCAGCCATTAAGAAGCTCCCCAAAAAGAAAAGTCCAGGACCAGATGGCTTCACATGTAATTCTACCAAACATTCAAGAAAGAATTAGTACCAATCCTGCTCACACTCTTCAAAAAACTGAAGAGGAGGGAAAGCTATCCAATTCATTCTACGAAGCCAATATCACCCTCATACCAAAGCCAGACAAATTATTACAAAAAAAAAAAAAGAACACTACAGACCAATCTCTCTTATGAATACAGATGCAAAAATCCTCAACAAAATTCTTGGAAATTGAATCCAAGCACATTAAAAGAATTATACACCATGACCAAGTAGGATTCATCCCAGGTATGCAAGGATGGTTCAACATAAGAAGATCAATTAACGTGATATACCATATCAACAAATCAAAGCAGAAAAACCACATGATCATCTCGATTGATACAGAAAAGGCATCTGACAAAATTCAACATCCTTTCCTGTTGAAAACACTTCAAAGGATAGGAATAGAAGGGAACTTCCTCAACATGATAAAGAGGATATATGAAAAACCCACAGCTCACATCATCCTCAATGGGGAAAAATTGAAAACTTTCCCCCTAAGATCAGGAACAAGACAAGATGTCCACTATCACCATTGTTATTCAACACTGTGTTGGAAGTTCTAGCCAGAGCAATTAGACAAGAGAAAGAAATACAAGGTATCAAAATTGGAAACGAAGAAGTAAAACTCTCACTGTTTGCAGATATATGATACTATGTCAAAACCCAAAAAAATCCACAGCAAAATTACTAGAGCTAATAAATGAGTACAGCAAAGTGGGAGGTTACAACATCAACACTCAAAAATCTGTAATGTTTCTATACACTAGTAATGAACAATCTGAGGGGGAAATCAAGAAAAAAAAATTCCATTTACAACTGCAACCAAAAGAATAAAATATTTAGGAATAAATTTAACTAAAGAGACAAAAAACCTATACAGAGAAAACTACAAGAAATTGTTCAAAGAAATCACAGAATACCTAAATAAATGGAAGAGCATGGATTGGAAGACTAAATACAGTTAAGATGTCAATTCTACCTAAATTGATTTACAGATTCAATGCAATACCAATTAAAATCCCAAAAACTTACTTTTCAGAAATAGAAAAACCAACAACCAAATTTATTTGGAAGGGCAGTGTGCCCCGAATAGCTAAAAATATCCTGAAAAAGAAAACTGAAGTCGGAGGTCTCATGCTACCTGACTTTAAGGTGTATTACGAAGTTACAGTAGTCAAAACAGCATGGTACTGGCATAAAGATAGATATATTGACCAATTGAATTGAATAGAGAGTTCAGTTATAGACCCTCTCATCTATGGATAGTTGATCTTTGATAAGGCAGTCAAGCCAACTCGCGTGGGACAGGACAGTCTCTTCAATAAATGTGCCTAGAGAACTGGCTATCCACAGGCAAAAAAAAAAAATGAAAAAGGATCCATATCTCACACACTAAACAAAAATTAACTCAAAATGCATCAAAGACCTAAACATTAGATCTAAGACCATAAAATTTTTAGAAGAAAATGTAGGGAAATAGCTTATAAATCTTGTAACAGGAGGCGGTTTCCTAGATCTTACACCCAAAGCACGAGCATTGAAGAAGGAAATAAATAAATGAGAACTCCTCAAAATTAAACACTTTTATGAATCAAATAACTTCGTCAAGAAAGTAAAAATACAGCCTACACAATGGGAGACAATATTTGGAAACGATATATCAGATAATGGTCTAGTATTCAGAATATATAAAGAGATTGTCAATGCAACAACAAAAAGACTATTAGGGAAATGCAAATCAAAACCACAATGAAATATCATCTCACACCCACCAGAATGGACATTATCAATAAAACAGAAAATGACAAGTGCTGGAGAGGATGTGGAGAAAGGGGCACGCTTATTCATTGTTGGTGGGAATGTCAAATGGTACAACCACTGTAGAAGACAGTTTGGTGGTTCATCAGGAAAGTAAGCACAGAATTGTCATATGACCCAGCAATACCATTGCTAGGTATCAACTCAAAGGACATGAGGGTAAGGACACAAACAGACATTTGCACACCAATGTTTACAGCAGCATTATTTACAATTGCCAAGAGATGGGAACAGCCAAAGTGTCCATCAATAGACGAGTGGCTAAACAAGCTGTGGTATAAACATTTGATGGAATATTACACAGCTCTAAGACAGAATAAAGTTATGAAGTATGTAACAACATGGATGGACCTTAAGGACATTATGCTGAGTGAGATTAGCCAGAAACAAAAAGACAAATACTGTATGGTGTCACTGATATGAACTAACATTAATGAATGAACTTGGAGAATTTCAGTTAAGAACAGAGGTCATCAGGAGATAGAAATAGGGTAGATATTGGGTAATTGGAACTGAAGGGATACAGATTGTGCAATGGGCTGATTTTAAAAATTCAGAACTGGATAGCACAATACTACTGAACTGTAATACAATAATGTTAGAAGCTGAATGTGAGAATGATAGAGGGAGGAGGCCTGGGGGCACAAATGAACTCAGAAGGAAAGATAGAAGACAAAGACTGAGATGGTATTATCTAAGAATGCCTAGAGTGTATAATGATAGTGACTAAATGTACAAATTTAAAACTATTTTTGCATGAGGAAGAACAAAGGAATGTCAATAATTCAGGGTGTTGAAAATAGATGGTAATTAATATTTTAAAACTTTAACTTATGTGTGAGACTAAAGAAAAGATGTTTATTTGGTAAAAAAAAATTTATATTTTGACTAGTGCATTTCCTAATATAACTTATGAGAACAGCTTACTTGAACACCATAGTACATGGAACCTTGAGTAGGCCATGAGATTTTGTAGATTTGTCCAGAGTGATACCTTGATAAATCCCAGAGTGATGTGAACAGTGAATAAAAAAGCATTTGCAAAGACCCCTTGGGCGATTGGTGAGAAAGGGGGGAGATTCAACTTCCCCAAGTGGAGAATTCTTGGTATTCTCACAAGCAGTGGGGACAACCAAAGCAATAGGCTGAGTCCCCAATCTTGGGATTTGTTCATATGGAACCTAACCCCACAAAGGATAGGCTAAGCCTACTTAAAATTAGGCCTAAGAGTCACCCCCAATTTATTGCTCAGATGTGGCCTCTCTCTCTCAGCCAACACAACAAGCAAGCTCACTGCCCTCCCCCTCTCTACGTGGAACATGATTCCCAGGGATGTGGACCTTCCTGGCAACATAGGACAGAAATCCTAGAATGAGCTGGGACTCAGCACCAAGGGATTGAGAAAACCTCCTTGACTGAAAGGGGGAAGAGAGAAATGAAACAAAATAAACTGTCAATGGCTGAGAGATTTCAAATAGAGTTGAGCAGTTATCCTGGAGGTTATTCTTATGCATTAAATAGATATCACCTTTTTAGTTAAGGTATAATGGAGAGGCTGGTGGGAACTGCCTGAAAATGTAGAGCTGTGTTCCAGAAGCCATGTATCTTGAAGATGATTGTATAATGATATAGCTTTTGCAATGTGACTGTGTGATTGTGAAACCCTCGCGTGTCTCATGCCTCTTTTATCTACGTTATGGACAGATACATATGGATTAAAAATAAATAAATAATGGGGGGGGAGGAAGTACCCACACATGGTATGACAAGCATGAATTTTGGAATTAACATGCTAAAGTCAAAGAGGACTGTCACAAAAGACCATGTATTATATGACTGAAATATCTAGAATAAGCTAATCTATTGGGACAGAAATTAGATTTGTGTTGCTTAGGGCTGGGGTAGGGAGAATGGGAGTATTGGAGGTTGACATAAATGGAAGGGGTTTCTTTTGAGGTGATGAAAACATTCTAAAATTGTGGCAAAATGATTGCACAACTCTGTGAATATACCAAAAAATAATGAATTGTACACTCTAAATGGATGAACTGTATGTCAAATAATTATATCTCAAAAAAGCAGCTACCAAAAGAAAAGCATGCTGAGAAATAATTTACATACAATGAAATGCACAAATTTCAGTATATTGTTTGATGGGTCTTGCTAATACACCACTATAACTCAGAGTCTGATCAACATTTAAAACATTAGAATTACCCCTAATGTTATTTCTCAGTCAGTTCCCTCAAGGGGCAACCACTGTTCTGAGGTATTTTTTTAAACCATCGATTAGTTTTGTCAGTTTCACAATGTCATATAACGGAGTCATATAACATGCACTCTTTTGATAAGATTTTTTTCACTTAGCGTAATATGTTTGAGATATATCTATACATTGCATTTATCAGTAGTTCATTCCTTTTTATTGCTGACTGGTAGTCCACTTTATAAATATACCAGTTTCTTTAGCCATTTTGTACATGTACAACTAGGCTGTTTCTAGTTTGGGGCTATTATGACTAAGGCTGGTATATTCTTGTCAAGTTTCTGCTGACACTTTTTACATATGCTTTCATTTAATGTGGGTAAATATTTAGGAGTGAAATCTCTGGATCATGGGGTAGGTATGTGTAGTCTTTTCTCCAAAATGGTTGTACCATTTTATACTCTCAACAACAATATATGAGAGCTCTGAATTTCCACATCCTTGTGAATATTTGGTGTGGTCAGGCTTTTTAATTTTACTATTCTGGGGTGGGGGGAGTTATTGTAATATCTCAATGTGGTTTTAAATCACATTTCTCTGAAAACTAATGATATTGAGCTCTTTTTCTTGTGTTTATTAGCTATTTGTACATAATTATTAGTGAAATATCTGTTCACATCTTTGGCCCATTATTTTTGTCTTTTTATCATCGAGTTATAGGAGTGATTTATATATCATGGATAACAGTTTTTTGTCAGATATATGTTTGGTGAATTTTATCTCCAAGGGACTTTGAATACTTGTAGATTTTAAGTAATGTTATAGAACTCCTCTCCTTGCAATCAAATAGGCTTGGATTTAATCCTGACTACATATATGTGGTTGTTAGGTCCAGGTGCCAACTTGGCCAGGTGAAAGTGCCTAGTTCTTTTGCTGTGGACATCAGCCAATGGCATGTGAAGCTCATCTGTCATTGATTCCACCTGCAGTCAGCTAGGAGGCATGCCTGCTACAGTGAATGATGTTTGATTTAATTGCGTGGGTGCTTAAATGAGAGAGCTCAACTTAGCACAGCCCAAGCAGCTCAGCATACCTCATCTCAGCACTTGCAGCTCAGCCCAGGCCTTTGGAGATGCAGAAAGGAATCACCCAGGGAAAGTTGTTGGAACTCAGAGGACTGGAGAGAAGGCCGGCAGAGATCACCTGTGCCTTCCCACGTAAGAAAGAACCTCAGTTGAAGGTTAGCTGCCTTTCCTCTGAAGAGCTATACATTTTTAACTAAATAAATCCCCTTTTACTAAAAGCCAATCAATCTCTGGTGTGTTGCATTCTGGCAGCTTTGGTAGACTAGAACAATATATTAGCTGTAGGAATTTGGGCAAAGTATTTAACTTTTCTGGGAATTTTTCTTATTTGCACCTATAAAATAGAGCTAATACTTACCTTTATAGGGTTGTTGTGATGATTTAAACAATGGATTTTGACATGTCTGGCACATTAGAGTTCTCAATAAATGTTAGCTCCATTTTCTTCTTATTTTAGTTCTATGATAATATGGTAGTTATGCCTTAAATAGCTGAAAAGCAATTCTTAAATTGCAAAACTCTTTAAAATTTGAATTTTTACAATGGGAAAAATCACTGCAAAAGTAGAGACTATAAAGAATTAGGGCTTTGGGGAAAGAATTAATGTGTCTCTTTTATTCTAGTTCAGTAACATATGCAAAATAAGGTTGAATCTAAAAGGAGACAAATCAAGTGAAATTCAGCTGGAAGTGAAATTGAAAAGAAAAAGTTGAAGAATTAAAGTTGTGCTAACAGTAATCTGCTATGGTACACAGAAAATTTAAATGAAATTTTGCTATTGCAAATATAGGTGTTCTGAATCCATCTATACCTGGGTTAGTTGTATGAAGTCTCATAATGATTCACGTAAAAAATAGGTTTACCCAAAAGTATTTTAAGGAAAATAACTTCGGCATATTAATAATTCTTTAAAAGTTATAATAATAACTTACTATAAGTTATAATGATTACTTATAAGTGTCATACAGTACAGAACTTGCTTTATTGCCTTCTGTTCCTATATTTATTTGTTGCTACAAAAAATTCAGTTTCTGGATTCAAATTCTGTCTCCTTCATTTACTGCCAAGTTACTTAACTCCTTTAAGTCTCATTTCTTTCATTTGTAGAAAGGGGATAATAAGATTATCTATCTCATATCATTGCTAAGAGGTTTGAGATAAATTTATAAAGCTTTTCGCATGGTATACTCTTAGCTTATAGTATATGCTCACTAAATATTAGTTATTTATTATTGTTGTTCAAGTATGTTGGTCAAAGTATATATGACTAGTTTGGGCGTCACATTTTCCAGCTTGGAGAAGTTATTGAAGTATGATTATGATTTATTTGTTAAACTGACAGGTAATCACTCATAGAGATTACATGCTTTGCATCCTTCAGATAGCAAATTAAATGTCACTTTCTTAGAGAGATCTATTCTTCAAGACAGATCCCTAATTTAAGTTTTAATTTCTAATTTGGCAAATATCAAGGGATATGACCCACATAAACAAAAACACGTTGGTAGACCTCACAATTTTTTCCATCTACCCAATCAATATTTATATTTTTTATTTTTAACATTTGTTTCCCGTTATTTATTTATTTTTAATCCATATGTTTTACTCATCTGTCCATACCGTAGATCAAAGAAGCATCAGACACAAGGTTTTCACAATCACACAGTCACATTACAAAAGCTGTATCATTATACAGTCATCTTCAAGAAACACGGCTACTGGAACACAGCACTACAGTTTCAGACACTTCCCTCTAGCCTAATACACCTTAAACTAAAAAGGGGATATCGACATAATGTGTAAGAATAACATCCAGGATAACCTCTGGACTCTGTTTGAAATCTCTCAGCCAATGACACTTTATTTTGCCTCATTTCTCTCTTCCCCTTTTCAGTTGAGACAGTTTTCTCAATCCCTTGATGCTGACTCCCAGCTCATTCTAGGATTTCTGTCCCAACTTGCCAGGGAGGTCCACACCCCTGGGAGTCATGTCCCACATAGAGAGGGGGACGGCAATGGATGTGCATTTGCTTGCAGTGTTGGTTGAGAGATAGGCCACATCTGAGCAACAAAAGAGGTTCTCTGGGGGTGACTCTTAGGCCTAATATTAAGTAGGCTTAGTCTATCCTTTGTGGGGATAAGTTTCATATGAACAAACCCCAATATTGAAGCCCTTACAATTTTTAACAATGTAAAAGGGCCCTGAGGCCAAAATGTTTGAAACTGACATAATATATTGATTAGAAACTGTGTGTTCTCTTGAGTCAAAGAATAATATGTTCTGTCGAAGTTCTAGGTGATTTATTTTCACTTTTTTTTTTTGGGCTGGGCTTAATTTAAGTG